>VNJW01010348.1:0-27851 GCA_008042615.1 Drosophila auraria
AAAACGACTATATCTCGAAATTTATAGAAATTCGTTGAAAAACAGAGAAATTAAAAATTTTTGTACATTAATTTCGCCATCATTCCTATGGCAGCTATAGGATATAGTGGTCCGATTTCGGCCGTTCCGACATATATACTGCGTGCTAAAGAAATAAGACTATGCTGAAAATTTCAGCCCGATAGCTCAAAAACTGAGAGACTAGTTCGCGTAGAAACCGACAGACAGACGGACAGACGGACAGACAGACGGACAGACAGACAGACGGACATGGCTAGATCGACTCGGCTGGTGATGCTGATCAAGAATATATATACTTTATGGGGTCGGAGATGCCTCCTTCACTGCGTTGCAAATATCATGGCAAAATTATAATACCCTCTGCAAGGGTATAAAAATGTTAACTTCTCTGTTTTTCAACGAATTTCTATAAATTTCGAGATATAGGTGTTTTTTATAGCTCTAAATTGACGGTTATAATTTCATTAAGATCGGACAACTATATCATATAGCTGCCATATAAATAATCGGACGATTTACATTAAAATGTAAAATTCTACATGTAAAATGTAAAATGTACAAAATTGACATAATTTGATATTTTTTCGACATTACCAAAATGGATCGATTATCAATGATCCAATTGCAGACTGCAAGGGTATACAAACTTCGGTTTACCGAAGTTAGATTTCTTTCTCGTTTTTTCTTGTTTTTTAACAAATTTGTTTTTTTTAAGTACGAATATTTTTATCAAACCGCGTTTTACTGACATTAAAAATGAAGTTCGGATCTTTTAGTATACTTATAATAACTATGAGGTCATATGAATGTATTAACGGAATGTACTTAATTTGTGTAAACTTTTTAATTTATTTTAGAGATGGAATTGGAGATGGTCAGATGGATATCTGTGCAAAATACGAAATCCCTCAATTTGAAAGTGTTTGCAAAGGTCGAATACAAATTTCATTTATTGTAGTACAAAAGCGGATCAATACAAGAATTTTTTCGGTAAGTTTTGATTTATGTATTTTGAAACTTTATTCATGCTACATAGTTAGGGACATATTGAGCAACACGCACTGACGCTCTCAACATAGAAGAAGTAGAAGCATACAGTCTTTATTGTCTAATAACTTCCATGTTTATCATCCGATTTTACTCAAATTTGCAGAAAACGTCCGATCAAGGACAGCAAAAAGTAGTTGTTGAGCTTTATGAAAATTAGAGCAAAATCGGTTCAGCGATTCTGGAAAAATCGTGTTCACCGACTTGAAAAACATAGTTTTGAGGTAGACGAGTTTAAAGTTTCACAAACAGTTCTACACCCCACGGCACGACATTCTAATTTTGTCTGTAACTTCAAAAATATTCCTGGAATCTATTCGTAATTTGCGCCCACTCGAGGTCTAACCTGATCTTCATATACAGAAATTAGATTTTATGACTATTAATTGCCAGGTACACAGATCGTTTTTGTCAGAAGACAAATGCAGCCGGTTTGTTCATACAGCCTGATTCACTCTCACTAACGAGATCATCAGTGAACTTTGATGCCGATTGAACTTCAACATTAAATGCGTCATTATATACTAGTGCCTTGCTGAACCCGGACTTGGAAATCTGTAAGACCCGATGCATTAACTTCGGCCGCGCTTAATGTTGGAGGCCAGAGGGGGGAGTTTTACTTCCCCTACCTCTGTGTGCTTTTTCTGGACTTTGTTCCGTTAGAACTCCCATCGGGAATTTATCAACAACGGTTTGTTGGTTTTTAGCATATGTCTTAGTGATTGCATATTTTTGGGATGTGTTAATTTACCATTATTTTTAATTTTTTATTCAGATTTTTCGTAACCTTAATAAAATAAAAATGCAAATAAAAAAAACATTTTTTTTAATTGTGACTGTATATAACCCCTTATGAATATTAATTTTAAACAATTTCATCGATCTTAGCGAGTGTCTTACCTTCGATCTTACCCTCATTCTAAGAACTGCTTTAATGCATAAAGAATCTATAAGATCACCAATAATCAATTTTGAAATCATAATATATCGCGCGATTTAAAAATGTACCAGACAAAAAAAAAAAAATTATTATTATAGTTATTTTGATACCCGGTTCCGATAGGGTACAAGGCAAGGCTATTATACATACGTTAGTGCCAACCGAGAATGTATGTAACAGGCAGAAGGAAAAATCTCCGACCCTATAAAGCCATGTCCGTCTGTCTGTCTGTCTGTCTGTCTGTCTGTCTGTCTGTCCGTCTGTCTGTCCGTGTGAAACAACAGATCTCAGATACTATAAGAGCTAGAGTTACCAAATTTGGTGACAATATTTCTATCTGTTGCACGCAGATTAAGTTTGATTTAGAATTTGGCCACGCCCACTTCCGCACCAAAAGTCTTAAAAACTTTATTTAAACTTAAGTCGTAATTTTCTGTAAAGTAAATAGATATAATAAATAAGTAGGAATTCTCGGTCGTTTTCTGAAAATTTGAGTAAAATTGGATGATAAACATTTAAGGGGGTCTTCTCATCTAAAACCCGTTTTTTAGACCCTTTTTAAAAAAAAAATTTATTTAAAACGCAAAGAATAATTGAAAACTTTTTTTATTTATTGTATTATAAAAGGTTTAAAGTAAATAAAAAATTGTTTTTGCCTCGATACGAGGGCTGTTCAAAAAGTAATAAGACTTCAAAGTTAGTTGTGGAAGAAAAAGGTGTCGCCACGGCGGCCACGATTCCGGGTCTCCGGAGCGTCTGATATGAAAAATGCAAGTGGGAAAGCTACAGTCGAGCGTGACCGACTGTAAGATACCCGGTACCCAAAGCAATTGTGGGTAAACAGCACATAAACATGGAAAAAAGAACATTTTCTGACAAATGAAGACAAATATAGCTAGAAATATGTTGAGCAACACTCAAAAGAGACAAATGTTGCTAGGAACATGTTGCGCAACTCTCAAAAGCGAGAAATGTTGCTAGGAACATGCTGAGCAACACCCAACAAAGACAAATGTTGCTGGGAACACGTGCCGCTCTCTCTCTCTCTCTCTCTCTCTCTCTCTCAGAAACTTTATTGTTTAATAACTTCTATGTTTATCATCCGATTTTTTTTTCAGAATTTTTTTTCCAAATTTTCAGAACACATCCACGATTGCCTACTTATTAAGTCTATCTATTTATTTTACGCCGAAAATTACGCATATGGCTATATACCATTTTTTATCTATTTCGGGGGCGGAAGTGGGCGTGAACAAATTTTAAAACAAACTTGATCTGCGTGCAACAGATTTCAATGTTGTCACCAAATTTGGTAACTCTAGCTCTTATAGTCTCTGAGATCTGTTGTTTCACACGGACAGAAAGACGGAAAGACGGACAGACGGACAGACGGACAGACGGACAGACGGACAGACGGACAGACGGACAGACGGACATGGCTAGATCGACTCGGCTAGTGATGGTGATCAAGAATATATATTCTTTATAGGGTCGGAGATTTCTCCTTCTGCCTGTTACATACATTCTCGGTTGGCACTAACTTATAATACCCTTGTACCCTATGGGTACCGGGTATAAAAACGGGGTTATAATCAGTATAGATGTAATTCTCGGGTGACACTCACCCATAATTTTGTAATTTTTTTTTGACAAAATGGCGGCCATTCAAAAAAAAATGTCAATTTCGGGCTTTTTTTTGTAGTTTAGTGTAAAAAAAGAATAGTACAATTTTTTTTAAATTATGGGTGAGTGTCACCCGAGAATGGTGACAATTCTGCGTCGATTCCACTTTGTTTCATGAAAATCGGTTCAGTTGAACTGGAGATATCATGGCCGCCAGTTCGAAAAAAGTGGTTTCGAGATAAACCCGTTTAAAGTTTAAGGTAATTTGGCCCATGTACTGGTATATTCAGTATCCTCTTCACAAAAAAGGCTGTATCTTCTAAAGTATTTCGAATTTCCTTTTAGGGGCATATTCACAACTACCCAAGCTATAAATAAATGCAAAAAAAAAAAGTCGAAAAAAAAATTGCTCAATGAGAAGACCCCCCTAATTTATTAAACAATAAAGATTCTGTGTATGCTTCTTCTTCTATGTTAAGAGCGCACGTGCGTGTTGCTCAACATGTCCCCAGCAACATATGTCTTTTTTGGGTGTTTGCTCAACATGTTTCTAGCAACATTTGTCGTAATTTTTCAACATTTTCTTCCATGTGCTATTTAATTTCACTCCCAACGCTAACATGACTTATATTTCTAAAATACGTTTTACCTCCTCCCGATATCTTTACTACGCTTCCATCTATCTGAATTACCTCATAGACTGTTGTATCAAAATTAGGAGTTAATTTGTTAGGAAAAATCACGTTCTTTAGCACTACTTTATCTCCCATTCCGTGGCTCTTCTAGTTTTGTCTGCCACCTTCTTTCCCTTTTCCTTATATATAAATATATCCGATTGAATATAAGCTCGGATGGTTGCGTTCCCGTTGTACCATGGGAAGTAACATTGTACATTAATATGAATTTTTGAATCTCATGTTTATAATTTTGATCATTCACATGTGCTATTTTCAACCGCTTTACTAATGACCTATTTTCTACCTCGCCATTAGCTTGAGGCCAAAAAAGAGGGGTTGTAATGATGTCAATTCATTACACAATATTTTTTAAACTCTACACTCAACATATTGACTGCCATTGTCTGTTCTTAACATTTTTGGATACTCCAATCTACTAAAAATTTCGGACATCTCTTCAATAAGCACCTTCGATTTTATTGATTGTAAAAATGTTACTTCTATGTATCTAGAATAGTAATCGATAAGAACTAGCAAGTGCTCATTATTTGGCAACGGTCCTAACAAATCAGTGGCTACCCATTCCCATGGGCTACTCGAAAATGCATGACGTCTCATTGGGACTGGATTATCTGATAAAGATACCAATATACAGTTACGACAATCCTTGACAACTTTTTCTGCATCCCTGTCAATTTGTGGCCACCATACTTTTGATCTCAGTCGACTTTTCATTGCTGCTTCTCCAGGGTGTCCCTCATGAGCTAGTGTTAAAACACTCTGTCGTAGTTGTTGGGGGATGATCAGACGGCTTCCTCTTAATAGAATACTACCAATACTCGACAGCTCCAGGCGAAACGGATAATATGGGCTAGTTGTTGCAGAATTCCAGCAGTCATTGTCCAGGCATGTTATGGCTCTAGTACTTCCTCGTCTCTAGTACTCATTTCAAAAATCTCGGATATATTTAAAGATGTGGGAGTAGAAATTGAAATCATATGGATACGTTTTCCTCTCCACCCGAATCAAATGATTAAGTACTTGAAATGTCACATAAGCGTGAGATCGAGTCAGCAATATTTTCCTTCCCAGACTTATATCTCACCTGGAAACGGTATGCCTGTAGACGTAATAACCACCTCTCAATTCTAGCTGGAGGCTTTGAAGTTGGTTTAAAAATCCCCTTCAATGGCTTATGGTCAATTCGAACTCGAATTCCAAACCAGCAACATAGTAATGAAATTTTTCCACGGTCAATACCAATGCCAAACGTTCCTTTTCCGTTCCTTTTGCGAATATCGTTTCTCAACATCAGTAAGGCTCTTACTTGCAAACGATATGATAAATGGATTATTTTCGACGCGCTACAGGACTGGCATCAACTATTACACGGGTAATCGGTGCCAACTCCGAAACTCGTGAAACTCCAATTTTTAATTTGTCGAATGCTTGCTGTTCTTGTTGGTTCCACAGAAACTTTTCTCACAGTAACTTTTTCAACGATCCTGTTGTATCTGCCAAATCTGGCAAGAACCTTTCCACGTAAGTGACCAGGCCTAAGAAAGTACGATGTTCCTCTTTGTTCTTTGGTGCCGTAATTACTTCTACTTCTCTGGATCAGCAGAAATGCCTGTGTCAGATAATATATGCCCGAGGAACTTAAGGGGGTCTTCTCATCTAAAACCCGTTTTTTGGACCCTTTTTAAAAAAAATTCTTATTTGAAAACGCAAAGAATAATTGAAAACTTTTTATACCCGGTACCCATAGGGTACAAGGGTATTATAAGTTAGTGCCAACCGAGAATGTATGTAACAGGCAGAAGGAGGCATCTCCGACCCCATAAAGTATATATATTCTTGATCAGCATCACCAGCCGAGTCGATTTAGCCATGTCCGTCTGTCCGTCTGCCCGTCTGTCAGTCCGACAACATTGGAATCTGTTGCACGCAGATCAAGTTTGTTTTAAAATTTGGCCACGCCCACTTCCGTCCCCGAAAAAAAATAAAAAACGGTGTATTAGCTATAGGCGTGATTTTCGACTAAAAGTAAATAGGTAGACTTAATAAGAAGGCGATTGCGTGCTCTGCAAATTTGAGTAAAATCGGATGATAAACATGGAAGTTATTAATCAATAAATGCTTTCACATTCTCTCGCTCTATCGCACTGCTTAGGAATAATTTCGCGTGTCTGAGCACGTAACTTTTGGGTGGCAGTAGCGAAAAAAAGTGTTAATTCGTAATGCAGCTGCGTACAGCTGCAGAATTAGTCTTTTTTGAACGTTGCTTAATATGTTTTTAGTAACATTTGACTTTATTTGTCAACTTTTTGTTTTTTCCATGTCCGTGTGCTATTTAATTTCACGGGCAATACTTTGGGTACCGGGTATCTCACAGTCGGTCACTCGACTGTAGTAATTTTTTTTTTTGCCTCGATACGAGGGCTGTTTAAAAAGTAATGAGGTTTCAAAGTTGGTGGTGGAAAAAAAAGGTGTCGTCACGGCGGCCACGATTCCGGGTCTCCGGAGCGTCTATGAAAAAAAAAAAACGGGGTTATAATCAGTATAGATGTAATTCTCGGGTGACACTCACCCATAATTTTGTGATTTGTTTTTGACAAAATGGCGGCCATTCAAAAAAAAATTTCAATTTCGGGCTTTTTTTTTTGAAGTTTAGTGTAAAAAAAAAAAGTAAAACTTTTTTTAAAATTATGGGTGAGTATCACCCGAGAAAGGTGACAATTCTGCGTCGATTCCACTTTGTTTCATGAAAATCGGTTCAGTTGAACTGGAGATATCATGGCCGCCAGTTCGGAAAACGTGGTTTCGATAAGATAAACGCGGTATCCTCTTCACAATCTTCTAAAGTATTTTGAATTTCTAAAAATAAACCCCTAAAAGGGGCATATTCACAACTACCCAAGCTATATTTAAATGTAAAAAAAAAAAGTCGAAAAAAAAAGTTGCTCAATGAGTAGACCCCCTTAAGTCGCTATGTTTTCCATACGCATTTATCTTTGTTGAGAAATATATTGTTTTCCTTGAAAATAACTTTTACCATCTCCAGCAATTTGTCGTGTTCCTCCAATAAACTTCCGAAGACAATTACATCATATTAGTTAATGCATTCGGGCATTTCGCTAAACGTTCCTCCAGCAGTTTTTGAAATATCTCAGGTGCTGAGTTAACACCGCAGAGTAGACGCTGTTATCTATACAGTCCTTGTGGTGTTATAAATGTAGTAATTTATCGGCTGATACGCACTCTTCAAATCCAGTCGAGAAAAATACTTAGCGTCCTTAAGCTTCGTTAAAAACGACTCGAATGTTGGTAATGGGTAATTTTCCCGTTGAATTGCTTTATTCGCTTGACGCATATCAATGCACAGCCTTATATTCCCATCACCTTTGAATGCGATAACTATTGGAGAAATCCAATCACTTGGTCCGTGTACTGGCTCTATTATATCTTGAGATAAAGCCGATTCTTGCTCTTCTTTTACCTTGTCCTGAATGGCGGCTGAGATGCGTCGCATTGGTTGCTTCACGGGCCTCACATGTGGATCAATTGACAGACGAATAGATACATTATTCCACTTTGGAAAAGGTTCCAACTTTTCGACTCTATTTATAGCTATGCCCAGTCTAAACACGTTGAGTTTTATGGCTGTTTCGCAACCAAGCAACGATTGCCTACCTTTTTTTATTACAGAAAAGGTTGCAATGGACTCAGCATTCCCTCCAACTGCAATCGGTGCTTCAAACTTACATGAAATCTGTAACAACTGATCCGCAGCATATGCCCGAAATTGATTTTTCGACTCAGTTCGCAGATTTAATATAGCTGCGCCTTTTTCTTGTAGATAGTTCGAATCATCTTGACTTAATAAGTTATACTTGTTACAATCATTCGCAACTCGGAAAAAGGGATTGTGAAATTGTTGACCACCACTCACTGCTCGGACCGGTGTTTTATCTACATAGCGCCGCTTTGCACTGCCTCGATGATTTCCGCCGGATCTCTTCACAGTAGTCCGACATCTCTTAGCAAAGTACCCGACTCTGAAACATCTGTTACATTCCGCATTTATCACTGGAAAAAGCAAACTATTTGAATCACGATCATTTCGGCCACATCTGCCGCACTCTACTTTGGTGTTGTTCCATTTAGCCGTGCGCGATGGAATCTTATTGACCATAGAGCCTGAGCATCCATTTAATGATATTGATGACATTGATTGCGTCTGCTTGCTCACCTGTTCCTCAATTAGACAAGCAGTAATGACTTCCTCCAAGGACTGTTCAGTTGACAGCAACTTTTTCTTCAGCTCAGCCGTTGCCCAAGAATCAATTAGTCTAGTAAGAAACTCGGTGAAACATTCTCCATCCCGCGGTGTCATGCCACGGTACAAGTGTCGCTCAAATATCGAATTGCATATCGGCGAAAAATATTCATTTAATTTTTCCACCAAAGGTGTGAAGACATCGTTCTGCTCCTCCGGAATATAAGTAAACATCGCTCCTGGCAAGTTAATCACAATATACTGAAGTTGTGAGCCTCCCAAATGCAGAAGTTTATTGCGCTTTTTAAGAGTTGAGCGGATCTCCTCGCTGTCCACATATATGTTGAATGCGCGAGTTTCAGTCTTGGGTCGGAGGGAGCAGAGGAGGCAAGAATTATTAATAGAATATATGTTTATATGCACGACTGCCAATGGTCCCTCTGGTGCGATTGGGGCTTGCATCAATGGTCTATGGGGTGTCTATTATACTTGAGGGTTAGGCAAGTGTAGCAATCTTTTATTATTTTTGTAATAATGTCTTTTAAATGCGGAAAATAAATGTCCCTTTTCAAATGGTTATAAGTTTCATCTATCCCCCTATGATTGGTGTTAATGTGGTATTCACGAATTTTGTTTTCCTGGTCATGGGGATTAGTGATTTCGACTAGCCATATTTTGCAACGCGCTACTTTGTAGAGGTCATTTTCGGAGAAATAGTTATAATAGGACTCTTCAATTGAATTGAAAATATTGTCTGGTGCAAATTTTGCGAATGTTTTATTAGGTTTCGGGATTGTTTGAAGGGTGTTTGTAACGGAGTCGAAAGTATGCACTGGTTCTGTGATTATGTGTCTTATTTTATAGACAAATGGTGTTTTTATTTGGCTTGATGTCGTTGTTCCGGTGCGGAATATTATTTGGCTATTGAAATGATTTAATGGTTGTGAAGCGACTGGTATAATTTTTGGGTCTTCGTTTATGTTCAAGTTGGGTTCAATTCTGCTGAGTGCGTTAGCGTTTTGCGACCCTTTTTTGTATACGACTTCGAAGTCGTAAGCGGCCAGGATGGTTTTCCATTGCCACTATGGGTAAAAAACCCGATTTTGGTGCATAAACTCTAGTTTTTAAGATATTGACTTGAAACTTTTTTTTGGTGTATTATTTAAACTTAAACAAAATTTTGGTTTTTGTTTTTTTTTTTAATTTGTCCACCGCACAGTGGTTAAAAATACATTTTAAAATAAGTAATTATTATAAATTATAATTTTAATCCTATTTGGTGTTACATTATAAAAAAAAACCGGTTACATATTTGGGATCCATTGTTACATTTGAAGAACACTGAAAAAAACTCGTTTTTTTTTTTTAATAACTCAACAATTTTAACTTACTCTTTTTATTTTTTCCTTGTTTTTTAGTTTTCAATATCGTCTGGTACCTCTTCCTCTAATTCTATTTCAAAAGTGTCACTTACATCATCGTTACAATTTTCTTCATCTGTGTCTTCTGTGCCTGGGGATATGATTGGCGAATCCAAAAGATCTACAACCTCTGCTGGCAGAGGCATCCGGTTGGTTTTTGTTGAGCAAAAACTAGATAATAGGGGATCAGACGAATCCATAGCTCTGTGAAAAACATCTGACATATTGTCAACCCGGCTGCATTTTCTGGCATGATCTTTTCTGTCAGCCTTAAAAAGTTTGTGTCTTGCTTCTGAAGCACTTTCTGCTAAAGAGCCAACAGGAAAAATCGATTTTTCAATGATTATGTATCCATGTACTAAAACTTTGTGCACTGTTGGCGACATGGGGTACCAAAAGTAATTAGCCATATACATAGAAAAAGTTTCTGAACAGAATATTTTGAATTTTTCCGAATTTATAGGGTAATGACAATTTATGGCGATCAGAATTACATGTAGGCGCTGAATCAAACTGTGATCTATTCCTAATATAGAGGACAATAATTTTGGGTTGGAGAATGCCCGCCTCGCCGTATTTCCGTCATTTGTATTGCCACTGCCGTTTTGTCTCGGCTTGTCCACATGAATCCCCATATCATTCCAAAACGCTGCTTGAACTTTATGTGCCTCCAATTCGATTTTGTCATTTTCCTTGACATGCCACTTTCTAAGCTCAATTCTGTACGATATTTTGAGCAAGAATTCAAAAAAGCGGATCCACGCATGAAGGGAACTTAATCCATATTGATCCGTATGTGGCTTCATATCAAACGTTTTGGAGTTAAAATCAGTAATAGTAAGAAGCTGGGTGGGCTTTGCCCCACACATTGGACACAACTGACAGGATTTCGTTCCTGTTAATATATTTAACACCTTGCCGTCTATAAGTGTTAGGTGCCCATCAAATTTTACAAAACTTTCGGCTGATTGTTAAGGATGCACGTATATATCCAGGTTTTTAATCTGATTGTCCAAGTTTTCATTTTCTTTTAATATAAGAGACGTTGTTTCTTTTACGTAAGCAATTTTCACAGGACGGCAAAATCTTATGGACTGAGGCGATTTATTTAACCAAATGACCCTTTGTTTCTGATCTATCATTTTTATAGGAATCATTGATGTAACAAAAAGAGAATCATCTAAAGATGGACCCTCTGCGATGCTAAATTTTTGTTTGTATAAACTGTGACCAGTAGACCCATCAAAACCATAGCTAAAAATAAGAGTACAATGAGTAACATCTGAAAGTACTTCACAAACTTCCTTTTGCATCAGTAATATTCGTGAAGCAGTATGGTTCAATAAGTTTTGCAAAGAAACTTTGGCTTCATTTTCGGTCCATGCTATTCCAGCAGGTCTACATTTTAATTTCTCCTCAGCTATTTTCGAATAAGGGGGGTAAATATCGCAGCCATGTTTACTAATTTGTTTTACATTTATGTATTGCTGCTTAGTAAATCCATTTTCCATAAAAAAGCGAATGCCTTATCAGAAGTTATTGGACTCGGAGCCAGCGATTCAGTTCTATCACTTTTTTTAATAATTTCATTTTCTGTTGATTTTCTGGCGGAAATGTTAGCAGCGTGTAGTAACAAAGAAGTTGAATTTTCATTTTTTACTGAAAGTTCAGATGCCAACTTTATTTTGAGTCGTTTACCAGCAGCTTCATATGACAATTTTGGACGACCACCTTTCTTCTGTGGGGATTCATTTCTATCAAAAAGTATAGTCATATTACCGGCTAGCCACATAGCGTGTTTTTGTCTAAATCGCTTTATGTTTCGGCAGCATCGAGGCAAATGTTTATTTATGTAATTTATAAAGTTAGTAATTTTAGTTGATATTGTTTTTATTATTGTTTCATTTTGATGATCGGCATTCAATTTGTCGAATACGACAGTCTCCAATGCTTCTCGCGAGCGTTTGTTGCTTTCCCAAACTGCAAGAAGAGCCCCGTGACCAAACACATATGTGTCTACATAAACGCAAGTTTAGCGGAAAGGAGCAAAAATGAGCAAAAACGGTTAGTTGTATGACAATAAGGACACTTTTGTAATCAATTTCTCGTTCTTACTCTTTTGCAAGTCTGTGCTATTAACAAGTTATACTCCACAAAACACAAACTCATTTGTTAGTTCAAATCTATAAAGATACACATATAAAACAGTTCACAGGTGGACAACAAGACACATAAAATCAAATGTTTAAGCTAATTTGCATTAATAAATACCTTTGGAAGGAATTTCCATTTTCATATTTATTAAACTTTTTTTCCACAGAAAACAACAAGCACGTAAAGTTTGCCAATTTTTCGCGCCAATTTAACGACATAGCAAAGCCTCTCGAACAGCTGACTTTGTTGGAGTGGCAACACTACAGAGTTGCCACTAGATGTCTAGATTCGATTAGTATGGGCCATTCATAAAAATTAATTAAGAAAATAAATAGGTTTATGCACCAAAATCGGGTTTTTTACCCATAGTGTAGTGGTCCAATTTAAATGAATTAAATTCAAGGATCATATATTAAGTTCTTATCCGATATCTTTAAAAACTACGAAAATCGGCTCGTTTGGCCCCTTCGTTACTATGGCAGATATAAGATTAAGTGGTCCGATTTCGACATTTCTGCATTTTAAGGATGGCGAACGGCTCATTTGCACGGCATTAAGTGGTTAAGTGATTTTTTAATTAATTCATTTTACCAGTACTATTTGTATTCTTATTAACTTCAGCTTACCCACAATAAAATAATATAACTATTATTTTATTTATTTTCCATGCTTATTTTTGATTTGTAACGGTACATCGCGAAATGCTATGTAACCATTGTATTATAAATATGTTGATTTGGTTTTAAAGTTTTTTATAAATATATTGTTTTCCCTTTCTGATAATTTTAATTCCATACCTCAAAAACTGAGAGACTAGTTCGCACAGCAATGGACAGACAGAAAGGCGGACAGACAGAAAGGCGGACAGACGGACATGGCCTGTTCGACTCGTCTGGTTATGCTGATCAAGAATATATATACTTTATGGGGTAGGAGATGCTTTCACCACTGCGTTGAAAATTACTGGTCAAAATTATAATACACGTCAAGGGTATTAAAATGCAAAAGAACGCATTTGCATTGTGTAATAACTCTCATGTTTATTATCCGATTGTACTCAAATCAAGATCACTTTAGCACATTTGATTTTTTAACATATCTATTTAATTTTTACCAAAGAAGAAGATTTGTGCGGTCGGCTAATTCTTGAAACAAGTTGCAGAAGATACAAAAATTGTTTCCAAATGTTGTAGCTCTATCTTGATTAGTCTCTGAGATCTGAGGCGTTAAACGGGCATACGGAAAAACAGACATGTCTAATTCGAATCGGTTGGTGACGCTGATCGCCATCAGCATACATTGAACGGTAAAGGATTAATAAAATAATATAATGAAAGTAACTCTGTAATTAAGCTTAATTCTCCGTAACTTTGCTTAATTCCTCTTTTAAAAACTTCTTAGTCGAAACCTGTGAAGTAGGAAGGCGACCGAACCTATCTATCTATCTTAGCAAAAGTATATTGTGCCGGTGTCGAATCTGTTTCTGAGTTGCAGAACTGTTTTTCTTTTATGTCGTCCCTCGTCAGTCCGAAGTCGGAGTCTTTGCTTCCTTTCCGACTCATTTCTTACGGGAGATTATTCACTTCAGCGATTTCAAAAGCTCCATGGAAACGCGGTACTAGGTCCCATCCATGAAATTACCAATTCGACGTTGAAGGATTGAGACCAAGATGGGGGGAACCTAGCACATAAACAGCTGGCAAAAGTGCTGATAAAATTTTACTTTGGGTGTCCTTCAGGACTCAGAGCAATGGTTACGCACCAGTACTTGTATATGAACGCATCTCTTACGTAAGTGGCCCTTTGAGATCCGGAATGTTAGATTACAGCTGCCGCAAGTGCTGAAAGTTTGTATGGTGTACATTCCCAATGAACTGACGGGCTATAATGGGGCGCTTTGGAGCCCAAGTAAAGGTGTCTGTTGTTCAAAGTACACAACCACTACTAGGCCGGAGTTCAGTTCACCAACGAACTGTTCACAAATTAAAATTTTATGATAACACTGCAAGTGATGCATCTATTGTCGAAAAAGTGTTATGTATAAATTATAGAAAATAATAATCCATCTGTATAGGAATTAAGTATATTTTACCCATATTAACTAGGCCGGATTGGAATTGGATTGGAAACTCAGCTGTTCAATTTCCTCCTATGTATAAGATGATAACTCTGTTTAAAATTCAACCCTTCTTTCTTTCCTTACGTACAAAAAAATTACTCTGAATAATTTATACATAATCTATTTTACAAGAATCTGATACACTAAAGGAAAAAAAAACGTTCTGCCTAGAATTTTGTTGTAGTTGATTCATTTTCATGTCTGGTAGTTAGACAGGCAGTCATCGAAGCTCAGAAGGATGTTCTACATTAATTTTAGATCCATAACCTAACTAAGCATTTGCTTTCCCGGAAGCCAAATTAATTACTCTACCATCTAAGGACAGACATGCCTCAAGCCTTAAAAGTTATTCCTGCATAATTCGGGTGGATAATCCAACTTTAAGTTGGTCCCGCATAATTCAGAGTCCGGAATTTATATATATATAAAATGTGGCTGATCCTGTCGGTCATAAGTCGTCGCATTTTGTGTTCTTTGTCTTGCATTCGGAGCCAGAAGGCCATGGACTGGATTTCCTGACCCCTGATCCCACCGAAACTCGCACACGAGAAGGGAATTGATGCCTCCGACCTTCACATTAAATAGCCGCCTTTGTATGGCGTTGTCATAAGAGTAGAAGTCTCGCTTCATTGCCGCTCCTTTGTGATTGTCGCAGCTACTTGAATTCACGTAGCCGCTCGTCCTGCAGACATCCCCTAAAGCCTCCTGACCCGTTGGTTAGATTAGGACCGAGCCCGTGCTCGAACCGAGTCCCGAATCCGAAACCGTGTCCACACAACGGCCGCATTTGAGACGCGCGAAATCAGTCATAATATTTCAAATTTCATAAATTGATGCGTATCACATTAGGAGCGGCGGCAGGAGCCGCAGACTAACGGTAACGGTGCCAGGACCTGCTGCGCCCTGCTCAGTCGTGAATCCTCCCTCGGGAACTGACTTTGATAAACGCATTTTCGGCCGAAGGGGCGGCATTACGCCCACCCACATCTCAACGCGTTGCGCAAATTTGCAGTTAAATAAGAAGTTTGGGAAAAACGAAAGTAAAAATAAAAAATCTTTATATACCTACAGTGAGAAAAGTAAATATGGCTCTAGAAGCCTTTAGCTCTCAACTCAAGTACACCCTTTTTTAATACCTTCTCAAAAATGTTAAAATAAAACGGAAACCACTCAACGACTCTATATATTGTGGAAACCTATTGAACAGCGCAACCAAACTGTTCCTTTAATTATTAATTTAAAAATATTAGAAAAATATTTATGCATTTATTAACAAATTTGCCTTTATCGGAGCGATACAAAACAAAACAAGTAAGAAAGCTTAAGTTCAGTGTGACCGACCGGTACCCACAGCATTGTGGGTAAAATTAAAGGGCACATGGACTTTGAAAAAAGAAAATGTTGACAACTGAAAACAAATGTTGCTAGGAAGATAATGAGCAACACCCAAAAATGACAAATGTTGCTAGGAACATTATTGAGCAAAACCCATTGTTGCTGCAGAAAAAGCATTCACAGACAATTCATTGTTTTATAACTTCCACGTTTATCATCATAGTTTTACTTAAGTTTTTAGACCACGTCAAATGTGTCTATTTCATATATATTTACTATAAAGTTTACAATGGATCTGCGTGAAACAGATAACCCCTAAGGGTACCAGGTGTAATGAAGACAACGATTTTTGTAGAATTGTGAAAATATTTATTTTAAGCCTAACATATATACAAATTTTAATTTGTTTTTAGCAGTGCACATCTCTATATAGGTGGGCGGGCGTGTACATTTTCTTTGATTTTTCTGCACGATTGATTTTCCCGCTCCAAGACATCGGCATCGCCTTGCTTCCCTCGCACCTGCTGCAGCTCTTTGTGTTCCTGCTGCCGCTCAAATGGTTCCCCGACGGGTTGGCCTGGCTCTTGTCTATTCCTTGAACTCGAGGGCCCTGCCCATTTATGGGATATCCCTCCTCGAGCCCAGCCTCGAGTCGCTCCTTTTATTTTATTTCCTCTTTGCACGGCCATAAAACAATAAAGGAGATTTTTGTATTCGTTTTCGTATTCCAACTTCGAGTCACTCTCGCTGGAGAAATGCTTTTCTAATTAAATTTTATGACTTGTCTGATGAAGTTTCGGATGGCTCTTCGTGATTGGGATTGAACTATTGATTGGTCACGAATGCGAAGCTTCCCGCGGCGTCCGGATATGGCTTCTTTGAGGGGATGATCCTACGGAGAAGTTGGGAAAGAAAGTTATGTAATGACGGCTGCACTTTAAATTATACTTTATCAATGGTTACTAGAATCTAAGCCATAGATTCTATAAAATTCGTGTGGAAATAAAATGTTTCTGCTCCATGAAATCTATGATTTGTAATACTAAATAATATAATTTGCAAGCGTGGAATATTATAAAATAAAGGATGCTTTATCTGTTCCTTAAACAGCAATTGATATATAATGGTGCCATATTTCCCTAGGAAAACCACATTTATGTTTTATTTTTGATCAGTCCGAACCATTTAAAGCAAGTTAAGTCTGTATTACTTATTTATTTATTTTATTTATAAAGATGATAGTAAAGTTTACATAACTAATACTAGCATATGGTTGTAGTGCTACGGGACTATGGGAAATTTGACCGACTTTTTGAACCAAAATTAATAACTCGCTCAGTTTATTAGATATCAACATGAAACTTCGCCAATCGTTATTATATATATATATAAGAAAATTCTGAATTAAAATTTTTCGGATCAGTCAACTATATCCTATAGCTATCATAGGAGAGATCGGGTAAAATTTAAGATATCTGCATAAAATTTTGTAAACTTAAAATTTATACTCTTTTAACAAAATATATTAAATTTTGTCAAGATCGGATCACGTTTTCCTATAATTTTCATAGAAACAATCTGACCAAAAACTGCTTCCCATCTGGTAAGCAATACAGCGTTGCCATACAAAAAGTTATGTCCTAAAAATTAAAAACTCTCGCAAAATCGGAAAAAGTGGTATTTTTAATAGCATTCATTTAAAAAAGAATTTAATACTCTACAACATAAAATGCATATCGTGGATGGACTCTTCTGGACTCACTTTAAATCCCTTTTGAAACATGAGACTTTATCCAAAATATGCATTTGCAAGGCTACCTGCATTTTTGCTCTATTAAGGGAACAACACGATTTTTTTCTACAACTGACGTTCACAAACATATAATTCAAACCACACAGATTGGAATTCATTTCAAAAATTTTAGTAAAATTGTTTAGTTTTTCACTTCTGATCACTTAAACTTTGCAAACAAAAGTTAATATTGCAGACGCCTCTGCTTTGCAAATGTAAAAGCTGTGTTTATCAGCTGATTCCTTTGTTGTGGCGCCCTCTATGAAAATTTCTGTTATGCAACACTGAAGATTAGTGTATTGTGAATGCGTTTCACTAAAATTTGTTTTAATTTTCCGACTTTCAGAAAATGCGTTTTGGCCAGAAAAAGTGGTCAAATTCACCATAGTGCGCGCCCTTTGGCTACGCAGTTTTATAATATACATAACATTTGTCAGAAAATAATATCGTTTTAGAACCTTTTAGAACATTTATAGAACATTTAGAGAACGTTTTAGAGATAGCAAAAATACATATTAGATAGTGTTTTTTCTTTTTATACCCTTGCAGAGGGAATTATAATTTTGCCATGATATTTGCAACGCAGTGAAGGAAGCATCTCCGACCCCATAAACTATATATATTCTTGATCAGCATCACCAGCCGAGTCGATCTAGCCATGTCCGTCTGTCTGTCTGTCCGTCTGTCTGTCCGTCTGTCTGTCGGTTTCTATGCGAACTAGTCTCTCAGTTTTTGAGCTATCGGGCTGAAATATTCAGCATAGTCTTATTTCTTTAGCACGCAGTATATATGTCGGAACGGTCGAAATCGGACCACTATATCCTATAGCTGCCATAGGAATGATGGCGAAATTAATGTACAAAAATTTTTAATTTCTCTGTTTTTCAACTAATTTCTATAAATTTCGAGATATAGTCATTTTTTATAGTTCTAGAATTACGGTTTTAATTTCATTAAGATCGGACAACTATATCATATAGCTGCCATAGAAGGGATCGGTCGATTTATATGAAAGTGTAAAATTCTACATGTAAAATGTAAAATTCTTCATGTAAAATGTAAAATTTACAAAATTTACATAATTTGAAATTTTTTTTTACATTACCAAAATGGATCGATTTTCAATGATCCAATTGCTGACTGCAAGGGTATATAAACTTCGGTTTACCGAAGTTAGCTTTCTTTCTCGTTTTGATTTTAGATTGAATTGTATAGATTTGATTTTTTTAGGAATTCTATTATCGTTATTATATTTTTATGTTGGAGTGTCCTGGTATATACAAGATTTTTATTTTTGGTTGTTTCAGTTGTAATTATGTATAAGATATTGCTACATTCCATTTAAAATGGGTTTTTTAATCGTAATTAAAAATATATCCATTTCCCATTTCCATTTCCATTTAGTGGTCTCTCTTGGTCGCCTCTTCATGCCCATTCATCCCATTGACATCTAATGGCGACGCAGGAGGAAAACTCTCGTAATCAGTGGCCCATCCTCCTGATGGTTTTTCCTCACAGGCAGTTTATCCCTCCTCCGTTGCGTACACCTAAAAATTTAATAGTCTTTGCTACTAATTAATGAGTAATATTTCGAGAAAGCGAATTTTCCCAGATATGTGATATATACCGAAAGTTGAGCCATCTCAAGGGCCATATGGCCTTGAGTGAATATCAAAATCGCTAGAGCCACTTTTAAAAAAATTAAAAAAAAACTTAAACAAAAAAAATTAATTTTAATTACAAATTCTTAAATATTATATTTAGATAAATTATGTCCAGGCAAAGGTACTATCATTTCAAAATACCTTTCTAACAACATATAGCACGTTTCTGTAGCTTTAGTCGTTTAGAAGTTATGGGCGCGGGAAGTCGAGCTTTTTAGCTGTTTTCCTGCCAAACTAGCGGGAAAACCAAAAAGGCATAGAACAAAAAATGTTCAGCTCGAGCTGTTTAATAAAATAAGAGTGGTTCCAGGACTCTTGAAGAAAAAAATTAATACACAGACAAAAAGTCAGACAACAACAGGACAAACGTTTTCATTTCGGAAAGGCCGTTAAAATCTTGTTTATTTAAAATCTTTTGAACGGAGTATCGGATCAGGATGATCAAGGTGTCATTCGACGCATATTTAAAGCTAGATCACAACATCATTAACAATTTGGGGATTTTTGCTCCACCGGCCCAATAGCTCCAATTTTAAACTTCGCACTTTCACTCCCATTTCTACTTAATTAATCCGTTTTTGAAAAATCTTGGTATGCAGTTTCAAAGAGGTTTATAATACCTTTCGATCAAGATATAAATGGTTCTGATCGGACTATCGTAGCAGATTTTCAAGTCTACGGCTCTATATAGTAGTCTTCTTCCGCACCACAGTCTCGGTGCTCATCGTCACTACGTGGACTGCCGTCCACATTGATATTGCAATGAAAACAATCTGAATATGAAATGGGAAATAAGCTTTCTACACGTTCGATTTTATTGGAAAGCTTTTTCATAACTTAAATATATATAAAATAATCAATGACCCAACCTTTAGTCACCCATCCATTGATCAGGAAAACGGTTTTTAAACGCTGACAAGTCCTCTGATTTGTTTAGAGTGCACTAGCTGGCTTTTGGCTAAGCGAATGCGCAAGCAATTGACGTAAATAAGAAGCAGCCTGGGCAATGTCAGCGCCACGATGACGACGTCTCTAACCGTGGTGCTGCTTATACATATAGATATATATATATATATAGATATATATGTATGCCTTGGCCACAGCTTGAGCTTTGAAATTGGAAAAAGTTATGCAAATCTGCTGACGACAGGACAGGAAACGAGCGCAATGTGAAGCACAAGAAGTGAATTAGTTTTTATTTTCTTGCTCCCTTTTCTCTCCTTTCAGCGTGCAGTTTATGTGTGACACTGCGAGGGTGTGTGTGTGGGCAGGACTTGGCCAGCATCCCGTCTAACTGTCGATTCTCTTGTGTGCGCAATTATAATAATTGCAATAATAACAACAGCAGCGTCTAAGCAACTCTGGTGGCATGCAACGTGACAGCAGGAGCCGCCAGGAGACAGTGCCCAGGAAAAGACCAAAGGCTAAGAGACAGTACACTCAGAGAAATATAACTAAATCAAATGAAATCAAAAATTGAATATTGAAAATAAGGATAATAAATGTTTGACATACATAAGTAGCTAAGATTATAATAATCATCACACTAGGACCGTAGTCCTATCTTTCTTATTTATTTGTACCATTTGGAAAGGGAAATCAAAAAGAGCCGAAATCGATAAGGTAATTAAAAATCCAAATCTAACTACTTCTATTAAATTAAATAGAAAGCAAACACATAAAAATACATTTAAAGGAGCAAAGCTATATTCAAAACAAAATGAACACGCACTCAGAGAAATTAAATTATTTTCAGAGCAAGTGTTTTCTCCTAAATATATATTTATAAATCAGTGCTCGTATCTTCGGAGTCGTTTCTTTGGCAATTTAAATGCTGAAATTTTTTCTGGCCGTGCCTAGGAAGGGCGAGTTCCGGCCAGCATCTGTGTGCGTAAATCGCTTCGTTGTTTACCGAGGGCATTAAAGGCTTTGCTGCCGCACGGCTCAAGGCTTAAGGATTCCGACGAGCTCACACAACGCTCCTAAATAAATAGCCAGGACATGGCAGGACAGCCCAAAAGAATATCCGGCCGACTCAGATTCCTGTTCGTTGTCCTAATTAGAATTGCCAACGCTTGGCTGGCCCTGACAGCACTTACCACCCCGCAGGATCGTAGCTCTCAACGCGCTTAATGCCAATTAAGCGCTAAGCAAGCACCCTTCGCCTTCCTTCCCAGCCCTAGTCAAAGTCACCCTCTGCTATTTACATTCCGCTTTGATATTTCGCATTTCATTGATTCGACAGTATTTTTGATATTTTTGATTCTCGCCGGATTACTATTTACTGTCCCCGGATGTCCCCTAGTCGGCAGTCTGCGTCTGTCTGCCAGGGATGGCTCGCATATCCGTTGGCAATATAAATAGTTCTTGTTAATTAGATTTTGTGCCGCCTGTTTGGGTCAGTGCGATCTCGTTGTCTTGGCGATTTCCGTCGAGGGTCGAACGTGTTCTCCATTTCTCGGTTGCTTCGACAAAATATGCAGTAATTGAAATTCGATAATGTTATTATGGGAAACTTTGCCATAACATCACAGTATTTGATTTATTTTGTCACGCCGCTCGCTTCGTTCTTCTTTAATAAAGTCGTTTTTTGTAATCGCAGCAGGTATAATTAATTATAAATTTATTCATAAGCCGCTTTAACTATTCAAACAAAGCATGCAATTCAAACGTATAAGGAAGCTTAATATTGGAAAGTTTAATTAATTTCCTAGTTGAACATATAAAACACTTAAAGGAACATAATGAATATAAAATATTGATCTGCTGTCAAAATGTTACATGAAAAGCACCATTTAGTTATTAATCAAGTATTCATACATTCATACTCGTATATTCAAGGAATACGCAGAGAATAAACCTATGGTTTTACCACTGTAATTTGAATTATATGTCATTGTATTTTGTAATTTAAATGTTTTTTACTGAAAACTCATTAACTTCACTCAATATAACTTACACATTAATTTGTTCGCTGAAGCTTAAGCCCAAGAGTCAGAATTAGAGTTTCAATGGAACTGGTGACATTTGCAGCCATCCTGCTGCTACTTTACCCCAAGGATCGTTCTCAACGCTCTGCTAATTGATCCGGGTACCGAGTTAATAGCAGTCCGGGGAATGCTACTTAATTCCTCAACTTTATCTCGCTCCGTGCCCAACTGTGCTGTTTCCATTGACTGATTAAACTCCCTGGGATGCCCCGCCATCTGCAACTCCGCAACTCCGCAAATCCGACAGCATATGCTGGAAATTCGAGACAAAAGCCCATAAAAAATATCGAAAATAAAAAATTTCACAAAAACAAAGCTGAAAAAGCATGAGATGCCATGCCGCCAGCCAAAGATCAAATGGCGCAAGTTTCGCAGATACAAAGATACTTTTCGACTGCGGCTTGCGGATTGGGCTGGGCTTCAGCTTCAGCTTCAGCTGGATGGGTTTGTGCCCGGCAACTAACCGCAGCGAGGGGTCGGGGTCGTATCGCACCAGCGTTTCAGGCAGCCAAGTTCAAATTTTAACCACACTATGGCAACGGTACACGGCACATAATTTGAACTTAAAAGCTGCCCAACAACTGGTTAAGAGGGATGGATGGGGAAGCGGACAGAGGAGCGGAGAGAGGGTACACGGGTCCGCCGGGGGTTGGCCTTTTGAATCTGCAATTTCTTTAACGCAAAAGACGTAAAGAATAATAATAGTATGAAATTATAAATGGTTCGGTCTGGGTCGGGGTTTCTGATCCCCAGTCGTTCGGTCTGTTCCCGAAACTGTCTCTGTCGGCTGCTGGCTCTTCTCGCCTTCTCCCTTCGCTTTGTTTGCTTTATGATACAGCTTTTCTAGCTACACAATTCGTGTTTTCACTAAGTTTGCACCGAAAGAAAATGCTACGGCTTGGAAAACTATTTAACATAATTTCATCGAAATGATGATGCGGAATTCCAGAAATCTATCCAATAAATAAAGATAAAACATTCTCAGAATCTTTAAGTAGATTTTTATTTATCACAGGAGAAGTTCAATTAATCTTTTATGGGTCGATCTCAAAGTTCAATACAGGCTGTAGCAATATATATTTAAGTGTTTCTCGCCGTGTTTGTCAGCGCCCTTCCAGCGCTCCCTTGCCATGCAGCCCACCTCCTCTCCGTGAGCATGTCGATGATTATTATGTATGCTTAAATTCTATGCACGTACCGGCACTGAAGCTTATCTGTATCGAATATGATTAAGTGCGCTGCGCTGCCTTTCGAGCGGAGTCGCAGCCTCGAACTCGCACTCGTCTAGGCAGGGACCAGAAAACCAGAACCAAAGCCCAAGACCAGGCCGAGGCTGAGGCCGTGGCCCAGGGAGAGGCACGGAACCCGGCCAGACCTGAACGTGCAACATTGAAAAGGGCACAAAGGAGCGGACCAAGCGCTTAAGTAAACACAAACAATTGCAGGCGGCAGTGGCATCAGCACCAGCATTCAACATCCAGCATTCAGCATTGAACATCCAGCATTCAGCATTCGGTATTCGGAATGGAAATCAGGCTGGCAGGCATCCAACCCGCTTAGTCCTCGCAGTCATCTTCCCATTTCAGCCTCTGACGGCGGCGGTCCATTTGGCATTTGCATTTTCTGGATAATTCATTAAATGCAGAGCTGCTCCTCGGCTGCCTGCTTTTTATTTTCCAAATTGAATAACACACAAAGCGGAATTTGCATTTCCTTCGAATCAAATGGAAACGAGGCTTCCTAGTATTGTAAATGCTTCTGAGGAATTCCAACAATCGCTTTCATTCATGGTTATAAAAGGGAGTCATTCACGGGGCACCTATGTATGTTATTTGCATTTGAATATTCAAATTTTCCTTTATCGATTTTCATTTGCGCTGGAGAGTCACAAATGGCTGTGAAACGAATGAGAAACACTTTTATGGAATTAGGGCCGAGACAAATTATGCGTACTAAAATTAATCGGATAACATATTTTAATCTGAGAATAATGTTCTTGTGTGCTTTAGAGGCTGTAATCTTAATTATTGATTATAGGTGGTAGTGACTAATTTAGTAGTAATTAATTATTTATTTAATATTATATGTAAGTATATTGGCAGTGCTTGCAAAATAAAACTCTCTTGGGCTTAACAATCTCTAACGAATTTAGTCTGTTGCCTAACATTTGTTAGTTATCAATCAGATTAAACCTCTTCTCTGCTCTCCTATGCTTTTAACGATACAAATTTTTTTGCAATTTATATCTTTTTTGTTACGAATCTCATTTGGCATTCAGAATATTTAAGTAACATTTTGCGAGGAGTTCTGAAACGTTTTACGACAATTTGTAATCAAACTAATTAGTATGCAGGTATCGCAAATGCGGACCATAAATCTGAGTGGTCGAGGCTGCCAGATAAATATGAACGAAACATGTTCCTTAATCGGCCGTTTGAGAGGCGCAATATTCAATTAATTATGTTGATGTGATCTCTGAATTTATGCGATCCGCTGGGAGCTGCCTTCGATCGGAAATTGGGATTTGGACTCGGCTTTCGAGCGGGTTCATAAGCCAGCTGAGCATGCTGTTCAATCCGAGAGCTGATATCAGACCTGGCTGAGCTGGATGAGTGGAGTTCTCTGTGATCTCGGACTCTTGAGTAGTCTCGAAGTCGAAGTCATTCCCAGCATGTGCAAATACGCGCCACTCTTATGGCGAGACTTGTCATGATTTGTTTGATTTATAGCAATTGCTTTTTATATTGCTTGTTGTCCAGCATTTTTTCAATTCAGATTCCGATTCCGATTCCTTGGGCACTCGAGCTTCTTTTCTTCCTTTTCATTTGATTTTTTGTGCTGGCCTCTTGAGAAGGCCGCATTAAAATTCAACTCGTACTCAAGTCGTGAAATGCTTAGTACTTGAGATACTTTTGAGTTTGTTGTATTTGCATTTACATTTTGGGGACGCTCGGCTGTGAACAATTTTCTAAAGGGTTCCATTAGGGGTTGTTCTCCCCGGCACGGAGTGCATATATTAAATTGCTTTCGTATGGCGCATTAATGAATCCAGGGGGAAAGCTCTGCCTGTCAACCTGTCATTAGGCAACCAGATACCGTATAACAGATACAAATACCCAGATGCAAGGCCCTCCATCCATCCTAACTGTGAAAAGGTGCAAACATCCTGAACTCTCGGCTGAATGCAAAAAACTGCAAATAAACGGGGAATCCACTTCCCTGCTTCGGTATCCTAAGAAATTCACACGATGGCCGGGTCCTTGCGGGCAAACAATGGCAAACGGGGCAACAGACGGAACGGTAAATGTGTGTCGGGCCAGATCCAGATCCCTCGGAGCCCGGCTGCTGTGCAAACAATTAAAGTGACGACTCCGACGACGACGTCTGAGGGGCGGACACTATTGCAAGGTGCAGCCTGCAGCTCCTCGTCGCCGTGGCCCTTCCGCTGAAAAAAAATCCCAGAGAGATACAGATTCAGCTGCACCGAAAAAAATACATTTGCACTCAATCGAAAGAAGATACGTTATTATTCTTACTCTTAGAAGTATTTATATTCTGTAATTTATCTTATCTACTTCTTATTTTTTTATAAGAATTTCTTTAAGTTAGAATAATAATATCTCTATAAATGAAATAGAATTTAATATTTAATCCTATTTCTTTCTGTACAAGTCTATGGTACTAAGAGATACAGATGCGGACGTTCGTTCAAGTGCCGAAAATAAAACCAGACCGAGATTCCTCCTTTGATGTGTGAGCACTGGAATATTATTATGATTGATGGACGCGAAAGGAAAACGAATCCAGAACAAAAAGCGGAGCAGAGAAAAAACAGAACGGTCTGGTCTCTCACATGTTATAAATTATGTTTACTCGCAATGAGGCATCGGAATTAGTGGGGATTGTTCCGCGCAAGGATTCCGAGTGGGTTTTGGACTCTGAGCCTCGTTCCCTTTTTCGGCCATTGTGCAGTGTCCGCGCGGCTCCTTTCCTCCACTTTTTCGTCCGGCCGTCATGCGTATAGAATTTCATTTGATTGAGCGCTTAATCAAGCAAACATTAATGTGCACTTATTAATAATAAGAGTTCGGGCAGCATTCTGGCTTATCGTTTATCTGCTCAGTCGTGGCTGAATGAAGCCCGTCGGATGGTCGGATTCCCGGATTGCTGGTCACGACGATGATGACTGGGCGAAGAGTGTCAAAGGATCGATCCGCGGACGGAAAATAAAAAACGTCCAGAATTAGTGGGTTCGTGTGCGCGTTTAGAAATGAGTCCAGATGTGATTAATTTTTATGATGCTTGAACCCATAACCGCCCGGAATGAGTCAACAGAAATAAATCTTACAAATGATCTGGGAACTCGTCTGGCTTGTAGATAAGTTGCTGAAGTAATAAATCTAATTAAAATTGGGACTTAACGAACATTTTTATGGGTAAAGTAACTTGTACTTGTGAATATTTTTTCTAGCACTTTTCACGAATAATTAATCAATATAAAAAATTTAGGCCTTTGAGAAAACTGGTTCTCATTTGATTTCTTTAAGATATCGCATTAGATTTGTCTTTAAAAATCTAAAAAACTGCAATATACCTATTTCAATTTAATTTAACGAGCTTTATTATGAGTTTAATTGAGGCACTACTGGTATTTACCAAGATTCAGTTTCAGATTCCGTATACTCAAACCTTCAAAAGCTAGGAAATGGGTTTTCTATATGAGACGTATTTTAATGGTCGGTTGCTTAAATTATACCTTCTTTACAACTTCTTATACTCTATTTTTATGCCCGGTACCCATAGGGTACAAGGGTATTATAAGTCAGTGCCAACCGAGAATGTATGTATGTAACAGGCAGAAGGAAAAATCTCCGACCCCATAAGGTATATATATTCTTGATCAGCATCACCAGCCGAGTCGATTTAGTCATGTCCGTCTGACCGTCTGTCCGTGTTCGTAAACAGATCTCAGAGACTATAAGAACTAGAGCTACCACATTTGGTGACAACATTGGAATTTTTTGCACGCAGATCAAGTTTGTTTTAAAATTTGGCCATCCCCACTTCCGCCCCCAAAAATCATAAAAAACGTTATATTAGCTATGCTCGTTATTTTTGGGTAAAAGTTAATAGATAAAGTAAATAAATTGGCTTAAGTGGTCGTTTTCTGAAAATTTTAGTACAAGCGGATAACAAACATGGGAGATATTAGCAATAAAGTTCGAATTTTAAGACATACCCCTAAGGCAAGCTGCGTAGCCTGAATCCGTCTGGCTCGTGGGTCCGATCCCTGACCGCGCCCAAAACTTTTTTTGTTCGTTTTTTTCTGTTTGTTTTGCGTTTCTATTTCACTGGGCCATTACTTATATCACATGTGAAGCGACAACTGTTGACCTAGTTTTGGCAAAACTGAAATAAAATGTATCAAACAAAAACACCTCTTAACGAGGTGAGATAAAAGTGACGATGGCACATTCAACTCAAAAAATTTCTGATACCAAATTTTGTGACGATTAATAGTTATTTAAACAAAAATATTAAAAAATTGTTTAATTTAAAAAGGCAAAACTGGCAGCGTGCCGATTTTGAAACTAATTAAACAATTTTTTAATATTTTTGTTTAAATAACTATTAATCGTCACAAAATTTGGTATCAGAAATTTTTTGAGTTGAATGTGCCATCGTCACTTTTATCTCACCTCGTTAAGAGGTGTTTTTGTTTGATATCAGAAGTTTTTAAAATGCCATATGTATGTAGGTCTCCAAATGTTAGTGTTAATTAGTATAGC
>VNJW01010354.1:0-15681 GCA_008042615.1 Drosophila auraria
ATGTCGTACGCTAAGTATGCTGACACTACACATAGCGACCTGTCTTGGAGCTCCAGACTTATCGATGTAGTGTCGGCATCGCTGTAATTATAAAGCATAAATGCACTGAGGTGCCTTTTAGCTAAAATGCAAGTGCGAGTTTTACCTTCTCTTTGAGCTGCGAGCAGATTTTATTTTGGTGTGCTGAGTCCACAAATCCTATTGGATACAACCCAGGGTTCCTGGATCAGCACCAGATCGGCTTCGTCTCTCGGTAGCGGAAGCTGCTTTACAGTGGTGGAGGTTTATCTGCACGACCGCTAGAGACATCGAGCAGATTTGCCTCTATCACCGTCACGTCAGCGTCCAGGTCATCTTCGGGGTCCTCACTCATGGAGTCTGTACTCGCAGTCCTCGTCCTCTTTGCCTGGCTCCTCCACCTCGGTTGCCAGCACCTCTTCAACACCAGACTCGTTCCTTTGCTTGGTGTCCGACTTATACACCCAGATACGCACCGAGCTACAACCGAAGTTTAGCTTTTCGTGCATAGCCTCAATGGGTGCGGTTGAGTCCTTATTTAGGATAAGCAACACCTGACACAATGGGCCCTGCGTCTCTTCCACCTTCGCCACCTTCCAGTCGGAGGACGGCAGGCTAGGGTTGCATCTCTGCAGCATCAAGAGGATCTTCTCCGGCTCCTTAAAGGAGGACGGGATCCATATAACGGCTCTTGGCCTACTCGGAATGTCCTTCCAGTCAACAGCGACCAGCTTGGCACCCGGGTAGACCTCACCCAGTCTAGAAACGGCTGCTTTCAGTAGCTCTGCCGACCTAGACCCTTCAAACGCCATCACCTTGACGTTACCCTGATACCACAATGCATCTTTGCAGATTGGTGGGGGTCCAGGGTCCGCTTCCAGCAATTCCAATCAGTGTACAGCCAGTGCTGCCTCAACCCACTTCCACTGGTTCCTCGGTATTCTACCTTCCTCGGTATTCTACCTTCCGGACTCTTAGAAGGATCTTGTCCTTGGCCATTTCCGCGAAGCTTTTGTTCGCCGCTACTGGCTGGCATGTGCGTGCGAATCTTCTGCGGGGCATTTTGAGCCGCACTTTCCTGGGAGCGTTGCCGTTTAGGATTTTTAGGGTCCTACTTCGGTCTCTCCAGTCACTCCTCTGAGTTACTCAGCTTAATAATTAAAAAGTCTTTGGTAAAACCCTATGGTTGCTGTCAAACAAAGCACTAGAGATGTCAAATTACCGGTGGCACTATCGGTAGTATCGATGGTTTGAATTCAGCTTGCACCAGCGGTAGTTGAAAAACCAATCGCGATAGTATCGTCACTATATTTTTCTCTCCACGACTGTTCTTTTTTTGTTTGTTATGTTTTTATATGAATACTGTTTGAAGTTCGAAATTCTTATTTTATGTTTTTATTTACATATGTACATACATTATTATATTTTTAACCTTGAAAACAAACCATTAAAAATTAGAAAAGGAAAATATATCACATATAACACTAACAAATTGGTCCGACAAAAAATTCTCAATCAAATTAATAAGGAATACAATTACCTTTTTTGAGAATTTTATTAAATGAATACTCCTTTTTTTTTAAATTGTTTAGGACAATACTATCGTCATAGTATCGTTAGTTTACGAAAAAGAACCTCGAAGCTATCGAATTTGTCACTACCGGTAGTTTGACATCTCTATTTTGAATGCCATATGTTTGGCGTGATCGGCATAGAGAGCTGCACCATATGGCATATGCACCTAATAGCTTTAGGTGGGCATTCTGGCGGTAATTCCAGGGTTTGGGCCTTAAAGGCTGTCTTAGGCATAGGATACCTCGTCTTCATCGAAGGGATTATATATTAGCTCATGTTATCTTAAACTTTTGAGAAAAAAATTGACTTCAAAACGTCAAAAAACAGGGCCGAGAAGGTCGTTTTAGATTTAAAGAGCAATATTACTAATTTAGCTTTTTTAATTTTTGATAGTATTAAACCTTAAATATAATTAATTCAATATTCCGCTTAGTTTTTTTTATTTTTTAAATTTTTAAGGACCAATTCCCTCTGTTCGATTGTTGAACAGGGCCTGAGTCTTCTAAAATGAACAAAACTTTTTTTTCAGTGTATTCAAAAAAAATTTAAAAGTTCAAAAATTAGCTGATATTGTGTTCAAAAAAATTCCTTAAGGAAAAGTTTGTCAGGGATCACAATTCACGAAATGCATATACCCAAAGTTCTTGCACGAAATAAGCTGCGACATTGAAGTCAATATTTTTAGATTTTTGTATATTTAAATATAGCTGAATGGAGTTGAAAAACAATAAATGATTTTTATATATACAAGAACACTACTTAAGGTTAGGTTAGGTTGCATAGGCAATAGGCCCCTTAGTTGTCCGGATGGGTGATTATGAACCTGGCGATAGCTCAGAAGGTTTCGATGTCCTTAAGGATCGAAGTGTCTGTCGCGATGGCAAGTAACTTGCCTGGCGATTTCCTGGATGCATCTTCTTGCAACGCCAATACCGAGGCGCCTAGGTGTCTGATCCTTGCCCGTGATAGTTCGGGGCACTTTCAGATAAGATGCTCCAAGGTTTCCATTGCCTCGGATGCCTAGCTTAACTGCGTGTGTCGCAGTCACGCAGTGTCCTGTGAGGATCCCCACTAGCAGTCTGCAATCTTTCCGTGGTAGATGCAGTACGAGTGGCTGAGTTTGTTTTTGCGATCCTTACACATAATCTTCGAGATCTTGCAGGTTGTGACTTCCTCCACCTTCTTCTGATTTGCACGTCGGCCTAGGATTATTAAGATTATTACTAGGGCCTTATTGCAAGGTAGAGCCTCTATTTCTAGGCTTCTGATGAAGAAGAGCACTTTGGCGAGGTCTATCTGTTCCCAAACCCTGTAGGGGGGGATAAGTTCACCTCCTAGTTGTTGAAGTCGACGTCTGATTAGTGAGGGGCATTCACATAGAACATGTTCTGATGTTTCTGGCTCCAGCTCACAGAATCTACATGTGTCGATTTCTGAAAGTTTTAATTTCTTAAGGTGATACCTTAGGTTGCAGTGACCTGTTAGGTAGCCTGTTAGAGTGCGAATATCACTCTTTTTTAAATTGACGATGCGTTTGGATCGCGACATCTGGGGGACGAGAAATTGTTTGGCTTGTCTCAGCCCTGCACTGTCGGTCCAGTGACTTATCTCCTTTCCTCCCATTTCCTGACCAGTTCCTGGCACCCAGCCCACCGTTAGGGTGTTTTTGGAGGCAAGGGCGTTCAGCTGCTGGAAACAGTTTTCTACAAGTCTGGAGGTGATCGTAAAAGATCTCAGCGCTATAAGCGCCGCCTGACTGTCAGAAAAGATGTAAATCCGTGCGCCTTGCATATTCCTGCGAAGGCATTCACGAGCACAGATTTCTATGGCGTGTATCTCTCGAAATGGTTGGATACTTTCCCATGGCTATGGATTTGTTGAACCTTGGTCCGAAAATACCAGCCCAGGTGTCACCGTTTTCTAATTTCGATCCGTCAGTGTACCACGTTTGTGATCCACTGGGCAGAAATATTGATTTTGTTGTCCAGTCGTGTCTGGTGTACAGGAGTACAGAGAAGTTTCTATGGAAAACAAGTGTTATAAGACCAGTAGATCATTTTGGGACTTAGGCCCCATGTTCTACCGAAAAGCCTTTTGCAAGCAAAGTATGCTAGAGTGGCTTTGTTAATAGTATTTTCAAGGTGTGCGTTCCAGTTGAGCTTGGAGTCAAGTATAGCTCCCAGGCAAGTTAGCTTCAACGGAAAAGTCAATGGTTGATCCATTTAGGGATGGTCTTGTCAGAGAGAGAGAGAGACCTTTTCCTGGTAAATGGAACTAGAACACTTTTAGACGGGTTTATGGATAGTCCTTTATCCTGACACCATCTATTGGCTATAGTAAGGGCTTGCTGCATGCGATCCGAGATGGTTTGCTCATGCCGGCCCACTATATAGATGACTAGATCATCAGCGTAGCCCTGAGTGGGGAACCCTAGGTTGTTGAGCTCAAACAGTAACTCGTCTATGACCAGAGTCCACAAGAGAGGAAAGAGTACCCCCTTGTGGCTGTGATTGAGGTCATGGTTCGTCCTAGGTCTACAGTTATGATTCTGGATTAGAGCAATTCCAGAATCCACCTAATAATGGGCGTAGCGACATTTTTACTTACAAGAGAGGCACGGATAGCCTCGTTTGACGTGTTGTCAAAAGCTCCTGAGATGTCTAGAAAGGCACCTAGTGCTATTTGTTGAGAGCCAATGGCCTTTTCAATGACTGTTGTAGGGCAATGGATGGCAGTCTCAGTTGATTTACCAGTTTGGTACGCATATTGGTACTTACGTAGGGGAAGATGCTTGAGATTCACTTCCCTGATGTGCTGGTCAATTATCTTTTTCATTGTTTTAAGAAGGAAGGAGCTAAGACTAATTGGTCTATAGGATTTAGGCAGTTGGGAATCTTTCTTCCCTACCTTTGGAATAAAAAAAACTTTTACTTTAGCCCATTTGCTTGGTATGTGTCCAAGCACGAGACTAGCTCAGAATAGACCAACCAGGGGGAGTGCGAATTGGTGCAGTACCCGCTGCAATAGGCATGGATAAATTCCATCTGGTCCCGTGAATTTGTATGGACTAAAACTCATTGTACGCTATTTTGATGAAACAGTCTAAAGGGCATGTTTCCAACACGATCTGATTGATAGGGGGTTCCCTTCCTTCAGCCCCATTGGAGTCTGCCACAATAGCCACGCACAGGTGAGTGCACTCTCCAATCCCAGAAAGGTAGGTTGGTGCCTCACTTTCTGAGATGGGTTGCTCCATGGCCACGCACCCAGGAAAGTGAGTAGCTAGAAGTAGACTACTCGTTTCCTTTGGGTTGTTTGTGTGGGTTCCATCTGGCTTTTTCAACGTACAAATGCCATTTGAGTGGTCCTTGGAGAGGGCTTTTTGTAGCCTGACAGCTTCCGCGAAAGTTGAAAGCCATGTAGCCCGTTATGACCTTCTCAGCTCTTTGTTGTAAAGCGTTAAGGCGGATTTGTAGGAATCCCAAGTGGCCTTCCCTTTTCTCGCCTTATTGAAGAGCCTTCGCGCAGCTTGTTTAAGATCGACAAGGCTCTTGTTCCACCAGGGAACGGCCTGACTGATCTTACGAACTTTTTGTTCGCAGCTGGCGTGATATGCTGTTTCAATGTTTTTATGAAGCACATTTGCCTCACGCTCTAACTCGTCTCTAGTTAATATCGGTCGGGTGGAGCAGTCTCTGGAATGCTCAAGTTCAAAACAGAAAAGATCCCAGTTTGTCTTTTTGAAATTTCTAGTAACTAGGCTACATTGCAAGGCACCTCCTATATCAAATCTGATGTGCTGGTGATCTGACATAGTGATCTCATTCGCAACGTGCCAGTTTGAGACAACGGACAACATATTCAGACTACAGAGAGTTAGGTCGAGGACTTCCTCTCTAATTGCAATAAACCTAGTAAACCTATGTTATTGCTAATTATGTACTCAAGAAGGTACTCACCTCTTTTGCTGATTTTGCTGCTCCCCCAGACCGTGTGATGCGCATTGGCATCGCAAGCAATTATCCACCGGAGCCGGCCAGCACTGCCTCCTGCTCGCCATGGGCCGAGGGTATTTTAATCCAAACCGCCACCAGGTTCTCAGTGATGAACTGTGATAAGGGAACAAACGTTAAATTTTTGTTTATTAACAAAGCCGCTCTAGGGCGAGGTTGGCCGTTTGCATATAGCAGCTTACCAGATGGGATGCTTAGCCCCAGGACACGTCCGGCATTTACCCATGGTTCCTGGATAGCAAACCTCCCGCAAAGGACGTCAGATGCGGCCTTTCCGGGGTGGAGATTTGCTTGGAGACATCTAAGGTGTCTCCGGGTGTTGGGGAGGGTGGGGGAAGGTGGACGGGACATTAGCCACTCGGCTGTCTCCTCATTTCCACATGTTACGGCCATCCACCCTGGTCGAAAGGTACAGCCAGAGAACAGCGGCTTCACAGAGCCGTGTCTCAGGGCCATCACTCTCGATAGGATGGCGGACTAAATGGTATTCAGTTGCTCCGTCGTGAGGAGATGCTCAGGGTAGGCCGCAGGGAGTATAGCCATCTTCACCGAGCTGGCAACGTCCCTGTAAGAGGCCATGACACCGACTTGGGGCGACTGCTCCTGTGTTGCCTGCCCATCCGCTGCTGCGGTTGTGGTGGCTGATGGAGCCTCCGTGGCCGGCAAAACATTTGCAGGATCGCCCTTCGTCTGGGCACTAGGTGCCGCGGTTTTGTACATGGCCCTCTTTTTCGACGCCTCTTCTGGGGTAGTGTTGGCCGATCTACCTCTTTTGTTGGTGGTAGCGCCACTCTTGCTGGGCATTTCCCTTGGATGGTCCATAGGCTTCTGAGCGAGCCTTTTGGCCTCCTCCATGGGTACGCCGTTCGCAAGGTGTCTGCGCAACCTCTTCCTTGCGGCGCCCGATAGTGCGATCCGCCTTGGTTTGTCATCCTTAGGGAAGGCGAACAGAGTTTCCTCCTCTTCCTTGGTGATGCTGTCGGTGCCAGAGCTTTGTGAACATATGTCCATAGCATCTTCGGGCTCCCGGATGGGTTCGATTTGAATCGATTTAAAAATCGAATCAAATACATTTGATTTCATAAATTGGTCCCACGAGTAATGAGGAAAGAAGTATCCCCCCGGGGTAGAGCCTCATACCCCGGATCGGGCTCTTATACGACCGGAGGTGCCAGGTATCCGGAAGCCAACGTTAGAAGACACACTAACGTAGTGCCATTCATCACAGAGGCACGGTACGGTAACACCGGTGATTACGGGTTTTTCGAGTTTTCCTCTCAAGATCCGCCATATTTAGTCTAGAGCAGGGGCACCTCGAGCAGGATGTGGTTTTTCACCGACGTATGGTCGGTCTTCAGTAGTCGGCATGTGATTGCCAACTCCCACTGGCTGAGTTAGCTTGGCGCGGCGGCATGCACACACGCTTCACTACTAGAGCCTTAGCCCCCCACGTCGGCCTATCTCTTCAGCTCGCTTTGAAGCGTTCTCAAGGAGACAGGTACGTTCTCCATTCTGTCATTCGCCAGCCCGACGCCTTCCTTTGCAAGATCGTTCATTATGGTCCTGATGTTTTAACATCCGGGTAAGTTCTGGGTATCATGTAGTCAGATATACTGATCACGACCAATCTAACTATGCCCGAATCCTTGAAGCGACATGTTTCCTGGTGCAACTAGGCGTTGTGCTGCCTTTCCTGCAGTAAGTTGCGCGTGGATATCTATATGGTCGATTCCGAGTAAATTTTCGAGCGCTTTGGTTGGAGTAGACCTCAGACCTGATATGCAGAGCCTGTCGCTGAGTTTTATCCATAAGACTATTGTAAGACCTCTTTTCCAGGGTTCGGCCTTGTTGAGCTGACTTTTGGGGGATTTATAGCGGTACCTTGTATCTCTTAGTAAAGAGAATGAGGTCCGTCTTGTCCGCGTTGATACTGAGTTTTACCTTCTCCACCCACTTACATATCTCCCTGAGTGTTAATTCTATGATAGAGCTGAGAGTTGATGGACAGACTCCCGTAATAATTATGCTTATGTCGTCGGCATAAGGGGCATTTTGGGGCTTTCCTTCCGTATGTAGGGCTCTCTCTATAGTGGCTACTAACGAAGTCTCCCTACATAATTTCTGATTTGTAGATCCAGCAGCTTTTCGAGTGTTTTTAGTAAAAAATAAGGTTTGGCTTATCGGTCTATAGTCCTTGGGGCTCATGTGGCTGCACTTTCCTGCTTTTGGCACGAAGGCAATCCGAGAGGTCCTCCATTGGATAGGGATATAGCCCGTGCTTAGACAAGCTGTGTATTGCGGAGAGCCATGGAGTGATCTCATCTTTGGTCACCTGTAGCATGGCTGGAAATATTCCGTCTAGTCCTGGTGCTTTTATACCCGCAAATGAGTCTATAGAACAGTGGATTCTTTTAGAGGATATGTGATCAGTTGGGGGGTTTTCAGTCCCAGTTGCTAGGTCCTGGTGCTCTTTATGGACATGTTAATTGCTTATTCATCCTCTGCTCGTCCTTGACCAGTGGTCGCCTACTGGGATTCTGCACCCCAAAATGCCCGTGCTTCAAAGCAAACAAGGAGTACAAGAAGGAGAATGAGAGCCCTAGATACGTATCAGCAAAGGTTCCGCGGAAAGGTCATGGAGAGAGATCAGAGCCACCAAAAGTATACGCACAAGACTTGCAAGCTCTGACAGACAATTCTTCGTTTACGCTATTAAATTATGGAACCATTTACCCAACCAACTCAAGACAATTAGGGGCACTTTACAATTCGAAAAACAACTAAAAACTTATCTTAGCACACACACATAAATCATAACACTTAAGACACTTCAAACATGTACAACAAATAAAATACACTTTCTTTTAATTATAAGTAATATAATTCCTAATCATTAGTCAATAAGTCAATTAAATTTTGTTAATATTAAGATATTTGTAATAATTTATGTAATCTTTTTGTGACTGACGCAATAACTTAAAAGTATTATCCTTGTAGCGTCAGGATACTAAATAAATAAATCTAAATCTAAATCTAAATTAGGAAATTAAAAGACCCATCTACAACAAGAACATTGTTTGTGCTATCGATCAACACCTTTATTTTAAAGCTTGGTTGCTAAATTTTAGCGCTGGTGAGTACGTAACCAGAGCTGAAATTTAGCAACCAAATGAGTGCGAGCGAGAGCTAAAAACATTTTTTCGGCCCCTCTTAGCAAGCTTGGTACGCAAATGAGCTAAGAGAAATACTAGAATTTACTAAAATTAACATTTCCGTTAGGTCTTTTAAATAGGATGAACTTTAGCAAGGGACGCGCGAGAAGAAGGAAATATTTAATTAATACCCCGCGATCCTGGCGAAATTGAGACTGGCAATAGGAAACAAAGCCTTTTAACGTAACCATTAAATAAATAAAAATATTATAATAAAATTAAGTCTTAGGGTATGTGATTTCACAGGGAATCAAATAGAAAAAGGCCAAGAACCCAATTTAAAATTTATGGACATGTTAATTGCTTATTCATCCTCTGCTCGTCCTTGACCAGTGGTCGCCTACTGGGATTCTGCACCCCAAAATGCCTGTGCTTCAAAGCAAACAAGGAGTACAAGAAGAAGAATGAGGGCCCTAGATACGCATCAGCACAGGTTTCGTGGAGAGGTCATGGGGAGAGATCAGAGGTGGTCAGTCCCAAGGATCCGCAGCGACTTAAGTGCCAAGATCTTGGCAGCAGTCGTAGTGGACGTGGAGGAGCAGCAGACTCTAGAGGTCGGACACGAAGAGATGACTCCGCAGCGGGATCTATAGCAGTGGCAGTAGCAGCAGCTACAGGGCCAGGAGCAGCTTGTCCTCATCCGTGGCATCGGTAGCTGGCACCGCGCTTTTGGAAATAATAATTTAAGTAAATAAATAAATCATTTGTTTATTTTGCAGGTATTTGTGACGTCTTCGAACTGACCGCGTTTAATTTGAATTGTAAAAAAACACCGCTGACAGTATGGCCGTTTGGCCGTCTCGTATGGATATTCGGTGAACACCATAAAACCTGGTCATACTAGAAATTTGAAACCCTTTTAGCTAACTAAAGCCCAATTCACACTACAGTGATTTTTGGGGGAACGATGAGAAGATGGTGAAAAAAGGAATTCGTGTTCACATCACACCATCTACCGTCGACTGCCAGCCTCTTCTCTCTCAAGGGAAAAGTAAACAAACATGTCCAAAAAATCACATTTAATGAAAAGGTCAATTTAAACGATAATACATGCTACAAAAGATGTTTTATTATGAAATATAGTTAACTAGATCAATGATCAATGATGGAGTACATGGGGGTTGCGTTGCTTCACTCTTTGGTGGCTCTGATCTCTCTCCATGACCTTTCCGCGGAACCTTTGCTGATACGTATCTAGGGCTCTCATTCTCCTTCTTGTACTCCTTGTTTGCTTTGAAGCACGGGCATTTTGGGGTGCAGAATCCCAGTAGGCGACCACTGGTCAAGGACGAGCAGAGGATGAATAAGCAATTAACATGTCCATAAATTTTAAATTGGGTTCTTGGCCTTTTTCTATTTAATTCCCTGTGAAATCACATATCTTACGACTTATTTAATAGTTACGTTAAACGGCTTTGTTTCCTATTGCCAGTCTCAATTTCGCCAGGATCGCGTGGTATTAATTAAATATTTCCTTCTTCTCGCGCGTCCCTTGCTAAAGTTCATCCGATTTAAAAGACCTAACGGAAATGTTAATTTTAGTAAATTCTAGTATTTCTCTTAGCTCATCTGCGTACCAAGCTTGCTAAGAGGGGCCGAAAAAATGTTTTTAGCTCTCGCTCGCACTCATTTGGTTGCTAAATTTTAGCGCTGGTGAGTACGTAGCTTTAAAATAAAGATGTTGATCGATAGCACAAACAATGTTCTTGTTGTAGATGGGTCTTTTAATTTCCTAATTTCCTTAATAAAGTTTTACTGCGCTCCTTCATCAAATTGTCGTATGCAATAATTGTCAGAGTTTATATACATATAAAGCATTTATCTTCGGTGAGTATTTACTACTAATTTTTATTATTTATTTCTTTCAATTGCGTCTAACGGTTTAATATTCAGTACTTCGGCGATGTATTTTAATGCGATGTAGAGTTTTATGCCGAATCAATACAGATTCAATCTAGTTATTTTTATATATATGTACATATGTACATAGTTGAACACTATTAACTCGCCGTCGTGCGTAGTTGCAAGCCCGAATAGGCTTCCGGCGCCGTTGGGCCTGGGACTAAGTCTGCGATCAAAAAATTACACAACATATATACATATGTTATATGTACGTATGTATGTACATAAGCTCTACGGCTGCAGACGGAATGGAAATTATTTGGGGAGTGCACTCAGTTGCATCAACAACACACACGTGGCACACGTGTAAGAATCAGGCAATCGCCGCTGGCTATTAAGTAATATACATACATATATACATATATATATATATATTGTTTTTTTTGCTTGAGGAATTTTAAGTTTTATCCCAACAAATTTGTTAAGGAGCTCTAAATTCAATTTGTGTATACATATACATACAAATCGTAGACACAAAAAAAATATAAAAATAGATAAGCTATATACGTACATAAATATTTACATATGTTAAAGAAGACATAAAAGCTAGAAAAAAACATTGGAAATTTGATAATTCCAATTCCAGTGTTGTTAGTCGTCTTATACACAAAATAATTTATATTAACCAAGAAAAAAAATAACACCAATTTGTAAGAATTTATTTTAAAACGAGAAAGAAAGCTAACTTCGGTAAACCGAAGTTTATATACCCTTGCAGTCAGCAATTGGATCATTGAAAATCGATCTATTTTGGTAATGTAAAAAAAAAATGTCAAATTATGTAAATTTTGTAAATTTTACATTTTACATGTAGAATTTTACATTTCCATATAAATCGACCGATCCCTTCTATGGCAGCTATATGATATAGTTGTCGATTTTAATGAAATTAAAACCGTAATTCTAGAACTATAAAAAACGACTATATTTCGAAGTTTATAGAAATTCGTTAAAAAACAGATAAGTTAAATTTTTTTTTACATTAATTTCGCCATCATTCCTATGGCAGCTATAGGATATAGTGGTCCGATTTCGGCCGTTCCGACATATATACTGCGTGCTAAAGAAATAAGACTGCTGAAAATTTCAGCCCGATAGCACAAAAACTGAGAGACTAGTTCGCGTAGAAACCGACAGACGGACAGACGGACAGACGGACAGACAGACGGACATGGCTAGATCGACTCAGCTGGTGATGCTGATCAAGAATATATATACTTTATGGGGTCGGAGATGCCTCCTTCACTGCGTTGCAAATATCATGGCAAAATTATAATACCCTCTGCAAGGGTATAATTAAACGATAAAGAAAGCTAGCTTCGGTAAACCGAAGTTTGTATACCCTTGCAGTCTGCAATTGGATCATTGAAAATCGATCCATTTTGGTAATGTTACAAAAAAAAATGTCAAATTATGTAAATTTTGTAAATTTTACATCTTACATGTAGAATTTTATATTTTCATATAAATCGACCGATCCCTTCTATGGCAGCTATATGATATAGTTGTATGATCTTAAAGAAATTAAAACCGTAATTCTAGAACTATAAAAAACGACTATATCTCGAAGTTTATAGAAATTCGTTGAAAAACAGAGAAGTTAAAATTTTGTTTACATTAATTTCGCCATTATTCCTATGGCAGCTATAGGATGTAGTTGTCCGATTTCGGCCGTTCCGACATATATACTGCGTGCTAAATACACAAGACTATAAGACTAGTTCGCGTAGAAACCGACAGACAGACAGACGGACATGGCTAGATCGACTCGGCTGGTGACGCTGATCAAGAATATACCCTCTGCAAGGGTATAAAAATGACGAAACCGTAAAAAATGTATGAGTTAATCATATTAAGCTATTAAAACTTAGTTTATTATCTTCGTTTAATAATTAATTAAGTAACATATATAGCCAATAACATGTGTCTAGACGCTTGGCATAGAGTCAAGAAGGTCCTGGCATCGCTTTTGGGAAATTTTACTCCAGGACTCAATAATTGGTTTCCAATGTGATCTAATCGTTGTTGACTTGGAAGCAGTAACTGCCCCATTGATGTCAGATCACAGATTTTCAATAAAATTAAGGTTAAGCTACTGTTAAGGTCGCTTTAAAATTATCACAGAGCCGTTCCTTTGCTCTTATCCTGTTTTTTTTTTGGGGGCTTATGTTCTGTTGAAACACCCTTACAAGTGGGATTTCATATTCTGCAAAGGTTAGCATTATTGTCTTCAAAATATTCGTGTACACTTGCTGATCTGGGATGGGTTTGTACCTACTCCTTAGTAGAAAAGTATGCCTATATCAGTACACTTGCCCCTCCATGCTTAATGACTATTGTGGCATAGAGAGGTTGGCTTTTTGTGCTTTTTAGATGTCTGACATACGATCCAGATCTCTTTCCACCGAAAAAACTCCACTTTGCTTCTGACCACAAAACTTCCTTAATTAATGGTACATGAAAAGGGGTCGGTAATCGATTTTGTTCACGTTTTTTAGTCGAAGCCTTCCATTTTATGACATTTTCTATTATCTTACTATTACATATTTTTTTCTGTTTGATTTTTATTTGAATATAATTTTTTTTGTAAATATCTCGCTTTTCCCCAGTTCACTGCGTTTCGCGTCCCATTATAATGTTTTTTACTATTTCTTAGGATCTAAACAATTCAATCATAATCAAATCTAATAAACAAGTGCTTTCTTTCTTTTAAGGCAATTCAGCAAAACTTAAAAGATTTTTTTAAAAAAGGTTGTAGTGGTTGTAGTGTTTTTTCGGTATTTAGATGGTCTTTTTCAACAAAGTTCTAAAAAAAAATATTTAGATAGGAATTTTAAGAACCATACCATATTTTATGGTTAGGTGGAATACCAAACAATAAAATATAAATCTAAATTATAAAAAAAAGTGCAACATAATTTTTTTTTGTCAACAACAAAATGTGCTCCAACTGTGCTATTATTTTTTTCGCAACTGTACTAAAGAAGACGTAAAAGCTAGAAAAAAAATAGGAAATAAATAATTTGTATTAACCAAGCCTGGAGAATGCACATCGGACAAAATCATTCAACTGGATTATTTCCACCATGGCAAAGAGAAATCCGCCAAATAAATTGCTTAAACACTTAAAATTAAGTTGCAAACAATATAAAATATAATAAATCTGGCTAAAAAAGTGAATCGATTGAAACTGAACGCATAAAAAGTCATTCCACCAAAGCTCACTAGACATAAAGGATCAAAAGTCTTATGAAATGTTGCCGAAACTCGCGGAAAAGCCTCAGGTAGGTGGCGGAATGTATTAATAAAGATTTTTCCAAAAATGTGACTTACGAGACTGTGCGAAAATAATAAAAAACGCAGATACTCATAGAAAAGAGCTCTACAGAAACCTTTGCTATCGGTAGCAAATATTAACAAGAGGATGCAGTTTGTAATTGGCCGTATTACCAAGCCATTGGAGCATTAGGACGTTTTTTTTTTGTTAATAGAGCATTATTTTGGTCTCGTCGCAAAAAAAAGTATTTATTTGGCGGATTCCCCTTTGCCATGGTGGAAATAAACCAGTCGAATGATTTTATCCGATGTGCGTTCTCCAGGCTTGATTAATATAAACTATTTTGTTGTCTATAAGACGACTTACAACACTGGAATGCAATAGCCGAATACTCAAAATTGGAAAATAAAAAAAAATATACCAAATAAAAAAAAATATACCAAATTTACCATGCTTTTCTAGCTTTTACGTCTTCTTTAGTAGTTGTGTTTCCATTTTGCGAACAGTTAAGGGGTAGGTACGGCGCTCTCCTGAAAAGTATCATTTTCAAAGTCGGTGTACACGATTACTCAAAATCTATTAGACCAATCGTTTTGAAATTTTGCACACAGATTCCGCAACTAATTCTCCAGGTATCGCCGTCGGGGGTTTTTTAATTTTATTATTATTTAATTTTTATTTTTTATTAATTATATATTTTATTAAACAATTTATCTTTTTTTTAGTCAAAAATTGTATTTTATTTTGTATGAGAAATCAAAAAAAAAAATGAAAAAAAAAACTACAGTATTAATAGTTTTAAAATCGAAAAAGCCAATGTGTGACCATAAAAAATACTGTTTAAAATTAAATTTGGTGCCTTTTTCACTTTGCAAAAAATTAATTGGCAAACTGTACATATATCACCAAGGCTTTTTCTCCGACTTAAAAAAAAGCTTTAAAATTAAAAAAGAAACAAGTAGGAAAGCTAAAGTCAAGAAGCACCGACTGTGAGATACGGTGGCTCACAGCTTATTTTATGCAGACATTTTAGGAAGTGACGATGAGCACCGGACTGTGGTGCGCAAGGAGACTACTATATAGAACCGTAGAATTGAAAATCTGCTACAATAGTCCGATCAGAACCATTTATGTATATCTTGATCGAAAGGTATTGAAAAGTTTTGTGAAACTGCATACTAAGATTTTTAAAAAAACGGACTAGTTCGGGAGCAATGGAAGTGCAAAAATGAAAATGTTGCAATTTTGAGCTGTTGGGGCCGGTGAGCTAAAATCCCCAAATTGGGAATGCTGTTGTGTTTAATGACGTCGAATTACCCTTCAATCATCCGTATCCGATTCTCAGTTCGAAATATATTTACTAAACAAGATTTTAACGGCCTGCATAGGAAAAAATTTCAGGCAACGCTGTCAGGACATTTACACTATAATATATGTCGGGTTAGCATTCGGATTTTCCATATTTTCCTGCGCAGATTGTATACGGCGAATACACTTGTTCACGCCACTTCAACTCGAGACAGCCTGCCGCCAGCATTCTAGTATACCGAAAATGCCCTCCAGAAAATGTTGCAACGAACATACTGGTTATCTCTGTCTCTCGCAGTGGCTCAAGCATACACGCACAACAATCGTAGTGCGCATCTCTCTCTCAAACCTATGACCTCGCTCTCAAACCTCTGAC
>VNJW01010355.1:0-20538 GCA_008042615.1 Drosophila auraria
ATCCAAGCAACTCTTCCTCCGGTGTTACGACTCCTCCTATTGATTCAAGGCCAGTATCCGCCCCCATCCAACGGATTTCCGCTTTCTGCACGAAAGTTTCTAAAACTCCGGATTCATCCAAATATTGGGTTCCGTACGACGCCATAAAATGCAGACGTTCCCGAGGTATTTTATCCTACCAATGCCGAATCTGCCAAGGGAACCATCCTCTTCGGAAATGTCACCGTTTTCTGCAGCTAAGCGCTGAGAAACGGCTCCAGGCGGCCATTGATAAAAAGTACTGCGTCAATTGCTTGGCCCACCACCATTCCAAAGGATCTTGCCGCAGTGGTGACCGATGCCAATCGTGTGGACAGGATCACCACACTCTACTCCATCTCCACGAACGCTCAGCGTATCCAACGCTTTCCCGAGCAACCTGTTTCTGAGGTTCTTGCTGCGTACCCTCGCAAGGGGGGGGAGAATGTTCGCGCCAAAAGGGCGCTTATTTTCGAGAGCCAGTGTGAAGCGCTAGCGGCTTCGAATTGTCCCGCTTTACGGAGCCTAGCGCTCTCACACATTCTCTCTCCCTCTCTCTTCCTCCTGACTTCCAGTCCGCAAGAGCTTTCCAAGCCGCTCTCCCAACTTCTATTTATATGTCATGTAATTAGTTTGAATTTGCTACCAGCCGATGAAGGCATAATAAAGCAGCATAATACTACCCAACAACTCCGATATTATTATTTCTACGTGGGATTTTGGGATTTGGAATCTCGACCATTCTTAATAAGCGAACAATCCGCCCACTCCTCTTCATACTGATTTAAGTCCCCCTAGATTGGCAAAATCTTACACTGTGCAACGTCACAATTCTAAGGTTCTACAAGCACAGTATGCCTCTCCATTACTCCTGTGTAAAGACCGTGCTAACGAATACTATAGTGGTCTCGTTCGCTCAATCTGGAACTGTTCCTCACTAATACACGTACAAGTAGGCTAAGCACGCTGTGAAAAAATAAGTAAAGAACACTTCGTTTGTGACCACTGAAAAGAACACCACGTTTCTGCGCCCGTACAATTTCAGAAGTGGGATAACTGAAAAAAAATTTTTTTATACGCTCAACCTACAAAGTTAACTCAACCTGAACTAAGTGAAAACTATAAAAAATTCAGTGGTGCCAGGCACAATTGGGAAATGAATATAATTGGTTGTGGACGATTATACTGCAGCTGAACTGCGCAATTAGATGGAAAAACTCAACATGCAGAAAAGCGGCAACAAGGAATCGCTCGCAGCGCGGCTCTACATGGTGCCACCTGAAGCCCGAGGAGTTTGCCCGTTGGTTTTCAGCGACGTCGCTGAATTGGAAGGGGCAAGTGACGAGATCGAGCGCGACAACGCCGGAGCCGGAGCCGCACCACGTGTTCAACGCCACATCGAAGCTGGAAGCGTCGAGGTCGAGCACGACGACGCCGGAGCCGGAGCCGCGCCACCGCGTGCCCAACGCTATACAGAAGCCGCTAACAACGACGTCAACGAGGACAACGCCAGAACAATGTTACCACACCAAATATGAGTAATGTTGACACACCAGTCAGAAGCATTTTTCCCAGTTTTGGGAAATATCTCTGGCTGAGATGCCAGACCGGGGGAAACGATTGTAAACAATAATTCGCTGCAGGCCATGGCCAAAGAAATGCTCCCTATCTACGACGGCGCCGCTAACAACAAACTTCCGTTCAGCACATAGCTCGCACAGCTCAACGCTATCACAAACATGTTCAAGCTAATTGGTGAGGTGATCCGCATGTTAGTGATGTCCAAGTTAAAGGACCGTGCCCAAATTTGGCTACACTCATCCGAAAGTCTGCTGACTTTGCCGGCTCAGGAACTTCTGAATAAGTTTGGATAAGCTTTTCAGAGTAAGGAAAGCACGATAATGTCTCGACGCAATTCCAGGAGCGTATGTGGAAACCATTCGAAGAATTTTCCGCCTAATTCAAAGAAAAAACGTTGCTGGCTACACATATCCATATGGACGACTAAGAGTTAATCGATAACATCATAGAAGGGATTCCCGATTCGCTTCTGCGACAACAAGAACACATGCACTGCTTAAATTCATCTGCACAGCTGTTGCAGGCGTTCGCCAAGGTGGCTATGCGAAAACCACCACAATCTTCATCCGGACGTGTTAGAGGCACTGCTGAGAATGGTCCTGGCTCCGTCCCTCCAAAAAGATGCTCTAACTGCAACTCTTTTGGAATTTTTGCTGCCGACTATCGCAAACCTAAGCGTGAGCACGGAGCCTAAGCGTGGTAGTCTGGATTACCTAGTGTACCACTGCACTGAGAAGAAGTTCGTACCCAACTAGAAATACGTGAGACCGTTTAAAATTTATTTTCGTTAAGTATCTAATTAATGTTTGTTCTTAGAATGCCTAATCGATTCTGGGAGTCCAATAAGTTTCATCAAAAAAGCTTACGTCGAAAACAAATTGGAGAAGGAAAATATCAAGTTTAATGAAGAGATTCCTACAAAATACATTGGTTTAAGATATAATTGGAAAAATAAATAAATATAGTTCAAAGGAGAGAAACAGAAAAAAAGATTGCAGTATAGAAAATAATTGTTTAAATTATAGAAGTATAGAAAATGATTCTTTAAATGTTAGAAGTAAAGAAAATGATTGCTTAAATGATAGAAGTAAAGAAAATAATTGTTCAAATGATAAAAGTAAAGAAAATAATTGTTCAAATTACGAAAGTAGTAAAAGTGTGAGCTCAAGTGATAGATACGATCAAGTGATAGAGATAAACGAACGCTTTGGCAAATTTGAAAACGATAGGGTAAATAATAATGAAAATTTTGATCATACAGATAAGATCAATTTGGAAAAAACTTTACGTCAAGATAATTTTAAATTACATAAAACAATGAAGCCAAACCTATACGAAGAAAACTTCGAGTCAAAAATATTGTTAATTGAATATCCCAATCCAATCGAATGCAGTCAGTTAAACATAAGCGAAAAGTGTGAATTAAAGTTAAGAACTTAACTGATAGACATTTTTGATAAGTTTTATGCAAACGCGAAACGTCCAGAAATCCCATAAGTGAAATGGGAAATGAAACTTAATTTTGACAAAACTAAACCATTTAATAATATGCATAACCAATTCTTGTATTTAAAAAAAATTAGGAGAGTTAAGTATGTGCGTTGACTATCGAACTCTTAACAAAAACAAGCTTAACGATTACTACCCCCTTAATAGACGACCTATTTAATACACTTTACGAAAAAGTTCTGTTACAAAATTAGATCTTAGAAACGGGTTCTTTCATGTGCATATGCATGAGGATTTACTCAAATATAACGCGTTCACAACGCTAATGGGACAATTCGAATGGCTTAGAATGCCGTTCAGCTTACGAAACGCCCCTGCCGTTTTCCAAAGATTTGTAAACAAAATTTTTGCTGACTTGGTTAGGGAGGACAAGGTTCTTATCTACACGGACGATATTTGAATAGCAACAAAAGATAGTAAGAGTCATATAGAAATATAAACAGAGGTATTTAAGCGATTGGTAGATAACAACTGGAACTTAGGATAGATAGAAATGTGAATTCCTTCAAAGTGAAATACAATATTTAGGATATATAATATCGGGAGAATGTGCTCCTACCTTAGAAGATTCGTTCAAGATTTTTCCACAAAAGCAAAACCGTTATACGACCTCGTGAGAAAAGATAGAAAAATTGATTTCGGTGGAACAGAGCTAGAGTGTTTTGAAAATTCAAAAAGGAATCTTCTAAAAGCTCCTATTTTGGCGTTGTACAGATCCGACGGAGCTACACTGTGACGCACAGTAGGGTATTGGACCTGAAAAGTGGCGATTAATTCAAAAAACAATTTTTGCGTTCGATAGATTTGATTATATTATATTGTTAATACATAAAATGCAGCATTTAACCGTATATAAATTTTTCTCCTTGACCTTACAGAGGCTGAGCAATCGGTTGTCAAAGTTGCAAAATATTTTTGGTGAATTTAAAAAAGAAAACAAAAATCACTTTTTTGACCTTTTTGAAAAAAACAAGTGGTAAAGCTACAGTCGAGTGTGATCGACTGTGAGATACCCGGTACCCAAAGCATTGTGGGTGAAAATAGCACATGAACATAAAAAAACGAAAATGTTGACAAATGTAGACAAATGTTGCTAGAAACATGTTGAGCAACACCCAAAAAACACAAATGTTGCTAGGGGCATGTTAAGCAACACGCATTGGCACTCTCAACATCTCTCTCAAAAGCTAAGTGCTCAGACACGCGAAATTATTCCTAAGCAGTGTGATAGAGCGAAAGAGTGTGAAAGCATTTATTGTTTAATAACTTCCATGTTTATCATCCGATTTTACTCAAATTTGCAGAGCAAATTTACTTTAAGCCGAAAATCATCGGGGGCGGAAGTGGGCGTGGCCAAATTGTCAAACAAACGTGATCTGCGTGCAACAGATTCCAATGCTGTCAAAAAATTTGGTAACTCTAGCTCTTATAGTCTCTGAGATCTGTTGTTTCACACGGACGGACAGACGGACAGACGGACAGATGGACATGGCTAGATCGACTCGGCTTGTGACGCTGATCAAGAATATATATACTTTATAGGGTCGTAGGTTTCTCCTTCTGCCTGTTACATACATTCTCGGTTGGCAGTAACTTATAATACCCTTGTACCCTATGGGTACCGGGTATAAAAATTGATTCCTTAAAAGAAAGTATTCTCCAAAAAAGTTATGCAATCTCTAAGATTATATATTTAACTATTTTAAAAATTTTTTTTTTAACATTATTTCTTTCAGTTTTATAACTAAAATTTTAGCAAATACAAAAAATGGGCCAAAAATTCCACATTTTTTAAATTTTGGTAGAGAAAAAGTAATGCGCCACGCGGTCCTATGCGATAATTTAAATGAGGTGTTATTCCCTAGATATTCAGCTTAAACGCCTCATTCACACAATTTTGCACATTTTTGCACAAAGTTGTAAAAATTTAAATTTTGCGGATATACAGAAAGCGCGTATACCACAAGCGCGGGCGTTGCGCTGCCAGCTGAGTTACTAAAACCCGCCGTAATCAGTACTGGCGCCCATAAGGTTACTTCAACAAATAGCGACTCACCTAGTGAAGATTGAACAAACAAAGATTTCAAAAAAACCGAAATTAAATTAATAAATAAAATCTTACGTAAAAATAAAATTATTTACAAACAAAAAACAGTCTTTTATTTTTTTGCTATTTTTTCTGAACATTTTTTGAGTTTTTATACAAATTAGCAGTTCAATGTTAATCAAATTTTGTGAGTTTATTGGGTTAATAATTATACGTAATTCAAAATATTTTTTTTTTTTAATTCGGTATTTTTAGGAAAAAAATTAATTTAATTAAACTATTTTATATATGGCAGCTATAAGATATTGTAGTCCAATTTTAATTAATTTTTTTCATAAAATCTAGAATAATTTAAAACTTCTTAAATAAAAATTTAAATAAAAAAATTTTCTTAAAAACAAAAAAAAAATTCATACTAAAACAATTTTTGAAAAATTAATTTTAATTTAAAAAATAAAAAAAAAACTTTAACTTAAAAACAAACAACTTTTTTTTTTACTAAGTTTTGTCAGATCTAACAGGAAAAAAAAGTCTCCATCCAAAATATGCCCACCTGATTTGATCGCCACGTTTGGGGTCCAATACCCCACTGTGTGACGCTAGCGCTTTAGGTTTTAGTTCAATTCTTATGCAGAAAAAGAAAGACAATAAGTTTCATCCAATATTTTACTTCTCTAAACGAACAACAGATGTAGAAGTAAAATACCAAAGTTTCGAATTAGAAAGGCTTGCTATGATTTACTCCTTGAAACGTTTTAGGATTTATCTTCAAGGAATAGAATTCAAAATAGTCACAGACTGTAAAGCTTTTACTCTGGCATTAAACAAAAAATAACTAAGTCCAAGGATAGCCAGGTGGGCCCTTTTTCTGCAAGATTCTGATTAACATATGGTTAATGTTAATTAAAAGTTCGGTTTTCTACACATGTTAAAATTACCCATTCCACCCAATGTGATTAGTGCATAAATTTTAACTTTCCTTATTATACTTGAAGCGATACGATTCATATTAAATAAAAAAATAAATAAAAAATTTAAGAATTGAATTTCAATGGATTACACGATTTCACTATAGGCGCTTATATTTTTTTATTCCCGGTACCCATAGGGTACAAGGGTATTATAAGTTAGTGCCAACCGAGAAAATTGTAACAGGCAGAAGGAGGCATCTCCGACTCCATAAAGTATATACATATATATAAAGTCGGCGATGCTTCCTTCACTGCGTTGCAAATTTTTGGACAAAATTATAATACCCTGCAAGGGTATATAAATGAAGAAACGCCAAACAAAAATAAAAAAAAACCAACAAAACAGTTTTGAGCGCGGTCAGGGCTCGAAACAACGGCCAAAACGGATACAGGCTACGCAGCTGGCCTTACTGAAATGTCTTAAAATTCGAACTTTATTGCTAATATCTCCAATGTTTATCATCCGAATATACTTAAATTTTCAGAAAGCGACCGCTCAACCCTATTCATTTACTTTATCTATTAACTTTTACCCAAAAATAACGAGAATAGCTTATTTAACGTCGTTTATGTTTTTTGAGAGCGGAAGAGGGCGTGGCCAAATTTTGAAGCAAATTTGATCTGTGTACAACAGATTCGAATGTTGTACCAAATTTGGTAACGCTAGCTCTTATAGTCTCTGAGATCTGTTATTTCACACTGACAAATTTGGTAACTCTATCACTTATAGTCTCTGAGATCTGTTGTTTCACACGGACGGACGGACGGACAGACCGACATGGCTAAATCAACTCGGCTTGTGATGCTGATCAAGAATATATGTACTTTATGGGGTCGGAGATGCCCCCTTCTGCCTGTTACTTACATTCTCGGTTGGCACTAACTTATAATAACCTTGTACCCTATGGGTACCGGGTATAATAATAAATGTTATTTAATTTATTTTTCAATAACACAACCACATAACAAAGAAAGTCCGGAAATTGAGAGATCAGAGTACCTTAACACGCTGAAGATGAATTTGGTGTTCGTTTAGTTCCACACCCAACAAAAAAAAAATAGTTTCCATTCAATACTATTATGACATCAATATGAAACTATTGAGTTGAAAAAACTTTTTCATACGATGCTTGTCAATTTGATACTTTCGAAATTATCAAAATGATACTTTCAAAGTAGTTCAAGTTGACACTACACGAAATATTAAAATAAAACTACCTGCCATCAAATTTCTAGTTTCAATTTGATACTATTTCGTACTAAAAGGGCCCTAAGTTTCAATAAAAGGTAGTAACACTTCGATACTAAGGGCCGGTACCTACCCTACCTGCTAAATTTTTGAGGCCAGATAAAGTTCCGGCTTAGAAAATTTGATTTCCTATCGCATAAATGTGAGAGCTAATTTTGCCGAGATTCCCTGTAAAATATTTTCCGGCCCGGACACAAAAATTATTTCCGATAACCGATAACAATAAAAAGAGACGGACAGCTGTTTTAAATGCTCGCGTTTATTTGAATGATTCTTCCTATCTATTCGGCGATGGCTGAAACAAAGATAGAGATTGCCACTCCACCAGTGCCGATACCTTTCCCGCTTCTCTGCAGCAAACTCTGGTCTGTTTTTCTTCTTAAGATGATGTTCCACGGCCGTTGTACTCCTGACTGAGCAATAAACTTAAGAGCAAAACTTTTCAGGATTCGACTTGAAGGTGTTTTCCGCTATTTTTGTTTCCCGACATTTTTCCAATTTCTATATTTTTTCACCTAAGTGACAGTCCAGTGCTTTACAGCAATAATCGATAAATAACAGTAAAGTTAACAGAGCTATGTTACTCTTTTACAGTCAGATAAATTTTTGAAGGGCAGGAAGTCATATTGTTTTTATTTGGTGACTAATTTTTCCGGACAGGTAGTTGTCAGGCAGTTTGACAGGGAGGGTAGGAACCGGCCCATGATTTAATTATACAAGGTAGTCTCTTCTTAAACTTATTAAACACTTCTGTTTGCGTACAAATTATATTATCTGTCATTAACCCTTAAAGCCTTATACTCACTCGCACCCTTAGCTAGCTGAAAGGGTTTCATAATTCTAAAGTGACAAGGTTTTATGGCTTTCACCGAAAATCTATACGAAACGACTAAACGGCCATTCTGTCGGCTGTGTTTGTTTACAATTTAAATTAAACGCCGCCAAGCCGCGTACCCACAAATTCGTGCGAAATGAAGAAATTCTTTATTTATTTACTTAGATTATGATTTCCAATGTAGCGGGGCCAGCTCCCGATGCCGCCGAGCTACTCCTAGCGATCTGCTCTTGGCCCTGCAGCAGCTGGAGATCCAGCTAGGGAGTGTTGACCGAATGACATCTTTTTGTGTCCGGCCTCTTCCATCTGCTGCACCTCCTCCTCGTTCAGTTGGCTGCTGGTGGATCTCTTCGCATTGTAGAACACCTGCAACGTGCCGCATCGCTGGGCACATCCACGTCCACGACGGCTGCTGCCACAAACTTGGTTGCTAAGTTTTAGCGCTAGTGAGTACGTAGCTCAAGTGAAAAAAAAATGTTTTTTTTTGCAATTTTTGTCGCAAACACGTTCAAGGCGCAAATTTTATCAGTGTACCGAAATGTTTGGTAAAGAGAACGTTGTGGGAGCAAATTTTGGAGTGCAGCCCTAGTGAGAACTCGAAAATTCGGGAAAAGAATTTTAGTGATTCACAGTAAAAGTTAACAACCAATAAGCGGACGACTTTGAAGAGAAGGCGACAAACCATGATGCTGTCCTGGAAAGAAAAGCAGAGCCGGAACCAGAAATTCCAAAATAAAGCTACGCCGAATCGAGCTTTTTTTTTGGAAACACTAAGCTTTTAAAAATTATATAAGATAAATTATTATAAGATAAAAGTTCAAACACCATATAAGGGTCAATACACATTTTCTATTGTCGTATACATTCGATTTTTTCTCTCACACGAACTTTGACAGCCGAACAAGGGCCTAATTTTCCAAAACGAGGGCCTTATTTTTCCGACGAGACTACCTTCTATAATTGTATCATGAACCGGCCTTAAATTCAAAGCAACTTGTCATTTAATTCCTATTTTTTAGTAAAATTCAAAAAGATTTCATTATATATTATGAAAACCCACTTTTCCAGGGCTCGAACTCACAACTCAATGATTAGTAGACGAACGTCTTACCACTTTCGGCATCACATAAGTTAGTATCTTAAATAGCCAAATGAGGAAGAGTACCTTAAAATCAGACTAAATTAATTTTATGTAATAAACTTTACTTATGGGTAAGCTAAAAAAAAATAATAATATTAATAGAAAACCAACATAAAACAAGTGGGAAAGCTACAGTCGAGTGTGATTGACTGTGAGATACCCGGAACCCAAAGCATTGTGGGTGAAATTGAATAGCACATGAACATAGAAAAACGAAATGTAGACAAATGTTGCTAGAAACATGTTGAGCCACACCCAAAAAAACACAAATGTTGCTAGGGACATGTTAAGCAACATGCATTGGCATTCTCAACATCTCTCTCTCTCTTTCTCAAAACCTAAGTGCTCAGACACGCGAAATTATTCCAAAGCAGTGCGATAGAGCGAGTGAGCGTGAAAGCATACGTACGTAGCTTCAACATACACTGGAACTTTATTGTTTAATAACTTCCATGTGTATTAACCGAATTTACTCAAATTTGCAGAGCACGTCCGCAATCGCCACGTTATTATTTCTATCTATTTACTTTAAGACGAAAATCACTCCTATAGTTAATATATAGTTGTCGGGGCGGAAATGGGCGTGGCCAAATTTGAAAACAAACTTTATTTTGGTGCAACAGATTCCAATGTTTTCACCAAATTTGGTAACTCTAGCTCTTATAGTCTCTGAGATCTGTTGTTTCACATGGACGAGCGGACGGACAGTCGGACAGACGGACATGGCTAGATCGACTCGGCTAGTGACGCTGATCAAGAATATATATACTTTATAGGGTCGGAGATTTCTCCTTCTGCCTGTTACATACATTCTCGGTTGGCACTAACTTATAATACCCTTGTACCCTATGGGTACCGGGTATAAATAGTGTCTTCAAAAAAAGCAGAATGTGAACGCGCTGCTCTTGTAAATAAATGTTTTGAAGACGCTTTAACATTGTAAGCTACGGATCAGTTGGGAGAGACGAGAAAGATTAATTATAAAAAAAAAAATTGATGCACTAAGACTTGAGAATCGCGACGAACAGAAAAGCACTAAATTTTACCATACGCGTCAATTTTTGAATTTTCGGAATACAAGGGCATGCTTTGAGTATCGAAATGACACTTTCATGTCTGTTTGATACTAGTATCAAGGTGTAATTTTTCATACTATTTGGTAACAGTTTGACAATTTTCAGTTTCAAATTGATACTAAAATATTGATGATTGCTGTAGTTTCAAATTGAAACACACTTATTAATTTGATATGAAGTAATTTTTTTTGGGTGCAGCATTTCGGTATGTGTATTTTTTTCTAGTGCTGCACGCCATTGAATATCGGTAACCATGTCTTTTTCACAGTTTTCGTCTGGAGGTGTACCGGGCGTACAGCTAAAAGCAGCAGGACTTTGTTGAATTCTATTAAGGAATAATCAAGGAACATATAAATTAAACAATGCCAATACTGAAAATTAAACATTTTCGTTATTCTTTATCAACGTTGAAAAATAGTGAAAATGTGGATATTTGTTTATTCTATATTTTTCTGATAAGTACTGCAATAAATAACACTAGTTTACAGCAAAAACGTTAAGACTTACTTTTTCCGACTAATTTTGAGCCGGTAAATACGCTGAACTCATAAAAAAAAAATTCAATATGATAATTTCATTTAATTCGCCATATCTTCTAGAATTTGTATTCGATTTGCATATATTTAACCCTCACTCTTTAAGGACACAGGTACCCTTAGATCTGTTTACTCAAAATAATTTAAAACTTTTTTTTTATATTTTTAAAAAGTAAATGAAAACTTGGTATAAACAATATTGCCAAAAATATTGCATGTTTTTTACTTTCAGCGCTTATATCTTCATTTCTAGGGCTCTGACCACAAAGAGCCGAATGTTTTCGGAAAGGTGTATCTATTACCTATTGGATAGTACTACTTTCAACCGGACGACCGGTTTTTATATTTTTAGCATAATATAAGAAATCTGGTTGAAAAGAGCGCCCAATAATTACGACGTCTTCATTTGCTGAGTTTTTGTAAGAAACTGATTTTATTTTTAATAAGTCCTAGCTTAGGTAGCTAACATGAAAATCTTATGTCTAGTTTTATCTTCTAGACCCACGCAGATCGCACATCTGCTCGTGTTATCTTCTGAGGTCCCTCGCTGTGGGTTTCAGATTACATTTACAATATTTGTCAAGTGTTTTGGGTTAGGCCCATTTGGCCGTTATATTTAAAGACATTCTGTGACCCTCGCACGGGTTCGTCCATATTAGGTCTCAAGTGTATTTATTTGTCTAGTGTACAGATCTGTTAGGCACAAGTGGCCGTTGTTTAGAGATACGCGCACATGCGCTCAGCAGATCACAGCTGCATCGACTTGTTACAGATCTATGTACATATGTTTGTTTGTATGTATATATTTATATATAAACGTGTTCATGTTTGAACACTGGTTTTTCGCGAAAATCTCCAAAACGGTTAATTACATTTTTTTTAATGTGTTCAGCGTGTTCAGCGTCTCAAAAGTAGTCGGAAAAAGTGGGTCTTAACGATTATATAAAACAAAATATATAAATTTGTAAACTAGTGTAATAATATTAAAATTACTAATCTAGTGTTCAGGAAATTCTACTTCAAATTTAGATAAGTTGCGTAAAATGGTGTTTTTTTTTTTAAGAAAAAATAGATCAGCGTTAAAACGATATAACTTAAAAAAAAAAAAAGTCTGCTCGGCAAAATGGCGAGTACGTCCAAGCCTTTTTAATTATTGACCCATAAGAATTGCGTAATCAATAAGCCAATTTCATTAAGGTATATATAAATCTCTGTTGGTACTAAGTTCTAGTACCCTAGTACCCTACGGGTACCGGCTATACAAAATAAGATGTAGCATTGGGTGTTCTTTATGGGTTTGTGCACAAAGGTTTGGGCACCGGGTATCTCTCAGTCAAGCCCACTCAATTTTATACTTTAAGGTGTAAAGGATAAAGAATACTCAACTGATAACAATAAGAGGAATTACAAGACAGGGATTAGAAATCAGACAGTTTTTAGAAATCAGAAACGATTTTCTATGCCTACGATGAACTTGTTTTAATGCAGGACTTCCGATAAAATCAAAAGAATCTTTTGAAAGTGAAATCGGGATCACCGACCTTTCGGTTTCGATAACGAAAACGAGTGAATCTCCTGAAACTGAAAACCGGAGCACCTGAAGACCTTTCGATTAAGATATAACTAAATCGGACTATCGTCGCAGATTTTCAATTTTCTGTATTGTACGACTATATAGTAGTCTCTATGTGCTTTACAATCTCGGTGCTGGTCATCACTACGTGATACGTTCTTAGTGATATCACTGATATTTATTTATTTTAACCAAATAAGCCAACACAAAGCGCTACACAGATTTTTCATCAATTTGTACATGTATCTAATAGTCCAAGTCTTCTGAGTCGGCTCCTATAATAATGGCTTTGCTTCCACCATCCATCACATTATTGGCCGGTGCTTCGCAGCTTGTGTCCTGAGTGGAGCACGTCTGGCAATGACAGTTGACCGCCTCCATATAGTGATACTTGCTAATACTCTCATCTGCCTCGGAATGACAGTTCTTGAGAATTGCCACTGCGGGCTGCCGCTGAGCGTGAACACAGACCGGATGAAACGAGCGCTTGTATGGAAATTTCCAATCGGAAATTTCGCTTGAGTCACATCGCCCCCAGCACGACCAAACACTGATATAGTCCCAGCATTCGTTGCCTAAGATATCGGTCTGCGTCACTTTGTACGTATAGACGCGACGATGGCAACCCAAAGGAGCCACGGTGGGTCCGCTGTTAATAGGTTCGAGCTCAACCAACTTCGAGCCTAAAACTCCGCACAGGATTAATAGCTCAGCGAAAAGATAAGCAAAAGTGCTGCAAAAAGGATTGAACATAAAGACGGTACTGTGTATATTATAAGTAGTACTTTAGATCGTCTCACACAATTGCATATCCAGCCATCATGGTCCGAAATCGAATACTCCCTTCCTGAAGTCCCCGTTTTCAACTGCGTTGCCACAGAAATGTCATCGTCTATTTATACGTTGTCATGCAGACAGTAGACAGCGTCTGCGCTAGCATCAATTTTTCTCTCTTACCACCCCAAGTGCTCCTCAAAGTTTCGCTTACAGCATCTGGTTTGCATATTCCTTCAATTAATTGTCATTGGACCGTTAACAATCCGATTTAATTTGAGGGTAAAGCTGCATTCTTTGAGTTTAAAGCAAGTAAACCGAAAGATTTCATGGGATATTGAGAGGTTATACTGGTAGATTCACTAAGTATAAGCACAGTAATAATTTGTATTTATTTATTTAGTTTGCAGGACAATAAAGGAGGAATCATTATCAGCCAATTTGATGTCCGTTTGCCGGTTTCTATGCAAAATAGTCTCTCAGCTTTAAGCTATATGGATGAAACTTTCAAAATAGTTTTACTTTCGTCTTTTACTACACAGAGAAATCGTAGTTTTTTAAAAAAACGTTCGCCATGGGTTAAAACGCAGCTTAAAAAAAAAATGTGAAAACAAAGCATTTACAAAAAAAAAAACAAAAAAAAAACCGAAATATTAAAACTTTAAAAAATTATATCACCCTTTTTCTTTTATTGGCAAAAAACATTCCATTGCGAACACACATTAAAGGGACAATGTAGCTTCTATTTAAGACCTATTTCTCCAAATTTAACAAATTTAAAGTAATTTTCAATAATCGAAAGAAAAGAACACACAATTTTTCGGCCACTTTGGACATGAAAATTTTTTTTTAAAAGCTTTATTTTGTATTATTTTTGACTTAATTTGAATTATTATCAAATTAAGATTAATAAGTGATAAATTGGTATAATAAATAAATAATAAAAAGAGAATAATAATAATAATATTATTATCAAAACAGACCAAACAAGTAGGAAAGCAACAGTCAAGTGCGACCGACTGTGAGATACCCGGTACCCAAAGCTTTGTGGGTGAAATTAAAAAGCACATGGACATGGAAAACAAAAATTTTGACAAATGAAGACAAATGTTCCTAGGAACATGTTGAGCAACAACCAAAATAGACAAATGTTGCTAGGGACATGTTGAGCAAATCGCACTGGCACTCTAAACATAATAGAAGAAGAAGCATACACAAAACTTTTTTGTTTAGTAACTTCTTTGTTTATCATCCGATTATACTTACATTTTCAGAAAACGTCAGCGAATGCCTACATTTTTATTGGAACGAGCCGGGGCTGGGAAAAAAATTTCGTTCATAATGGAAGTAGAGATGGGCATGGTCCGTTTTTTATCGAGCTGCCTGATTGTAGTTTATATTTCCTCGCATTCTTTTATCTATACTTTTCTTTCGCGCCAATTTAACACCTAGCCCTAACAAGCCCGGGCTTGGTTTTAAATGGCCACTTGAGTGTACTGACCGTAGTGCATCCTCAACGCCCAAGAATAAAAAAAAAAAAAATGTATCCCAGAGTTAGTCAAGTTAGTTAGTGAAAAGTTCATATGGGGAGCAGAGGGACATGCTGNGCTTGGTTTTAAAAGGCCACTTGAGTGTACTGACCGTAGTGCATCCTCAACGCCCAAGAATAAAAAAAAAAAAAAAAAAAATTATTTTGGATATAAATATTAATGATTAAATTCAAAGAAAAATGTTATAAAAAATTGTGAGTTACTTTTGACACCAAAATGATTAGCTCTGACGACTCTAATTTTTGAAACAGTAAAAAAAAAAACGTTATCAGAATAATTATTTACGTGCCTGAAAAGAAAATATTCATGTGGTTCGTCAGTCTGTCTTTCTGTCTTCACCTTGCGGGCGCGCGAAAGCTTAATCATATCCGATCGGCAGTGCTTCAGCCAATTCCCTCCCCTTCACGACTTCGCGTGCCAATGGATCATCGCTGGCTGCGCTATATGATCCCCTGTAGTGTATATTCGTCAGCCTAAAGTAATGTAATTTTCTTGACCCATTTTTCTCATTCGTACCAATGCCTCCTTTAAATAGGTTTCTCCCAAGACATGTTTAAAATTCTGTTTACATTATAAATTTATAAAAAATATTAATTAATTTATTGTACGTCATTGACTTGTGGTAAAAGATGAACAGGAAACTCCTATTTTAATTCAAAGTCAACCCAAAGTCATTAAATTAAAGAGAGCACTTGTATCCAAGAGTCAAGACACTTGAGCAAGTTTCACTGAAAATCGAAAGATCACTCAGAATAATTTTACAACTCACTCAAATTTAGAAAAGCTCGAGACCGAGGCTTGAACATCAAGTAAATCAGAATACCAAATTAAGTTCAGTTTGAGACCTCAATATAATAGGTTGGTGATCTTCACATAATAAGTAAACTTGTAACAATCAGTTGAATTAAAGAAAATTATATTTTTTTCCTTAACTGGAGTTGCAGACTTATAATTGGCGCAGTCGATAGGATCTTAAATAAAGTCCTTTTAACTATCGGTTCTGATCAACTAAAAAGGATATAACTAAACGACTAGTAATCCTAGATCGGCGAAGTGAATAAAGTGAATTAAATTGAGAAAAAGTGTGTAGTTTCAGTGACATAAAACCTACGTGTAGTCAAAAAGACAATGAAAAAATCGTATACGGTCAGAGATTAAATATTCTGCAAAACCCAAAACAAACTGAAAACATCAAAATGGCAGTTCCCCAGTTTCCCGAAGTACATTTGAACCAGCTGCTGCCCCATGTCAAATAATTGCAGTACTTCGATGGAACACTGTGAAAACTCTCCGGATATATCAATGAGGTTGAGTACCTACTTCAACTGTATCCAACCCAGGATACGAGGCAGGCGCACGTCATCTTTGGAGCCATCAGACTCGGCAGCAAAAGAAATCGCCCAGGATAGAGCGAACAATTGGCTCACCATGAAGACAGCCCTAGCCATTGCGTTCAAGGATCACAGGCCCTACGGGACGATCATCAAGAAATTGGGAGAGACGCAGTTCAAAGGGAGGATCAGTAAGTATATGAGTGAGCTTGAAAGACAATATCGAAGTGTATTTGATAATTTAGAATTAGAATCAGATGCTTTAGATAAAATTAACTACACTAAAAGGCTACACCCAAAAAAAATCGTCATAGAATAGATACGATTGTTACATGAATTGTATACTTTCGAGTATTAAAAATTTCGATCTAAGTCGAAGTATAAAAATTTTACTTTCGACGTTATAAATTGTATACCTTAGAGTATAAAAGTAATACTTTCTAGTATTTTCCTTTAGTACATTTTTAATACTTATTCGTATACGTTTTATACTACGCAGTATAACAAATCGTATAAATTCTATCCTCTTGCGTATAAATTCTAAACTATTTCTTATAAACTCTATACAATGCTGGTATAAATTCCATATTTTTTTGTATAAAAACCAGCTTTTCGGCCGTATATATAAATATCGTAAAAAAAAATTTTTTTTTCGCTATTATTGCTCGTTCCGACAGTAGCTTTATTATCAACGGTTGGTTTCAACATATTGTTATATTATATTATTATTATATATTACTTACAAAGGCGGGCGATCTGAATGACAAATAAACACAAGAAAATATAAACTGAAAAACTTGACTTACCCAGGGCTCGAACTCTCAACCTAATGCATGGCAGGCGAACGTCTTACCACTTCAGCCAATCGGCATCACATAAGAAAGCGTCTTAAATAGCCATATGAGGATGATGGGGCGAGGAACATTAACCGTACAAAAATCTATTTATAGATTCACCAAGGCTTGACAAAAATCGCTAACGCGACAAACAGAATAGCATAAATTCCTGCTAACGCCACATGTTATCAAATTTTCGATGTAGGGTCGTATAAAAATGATACTCGAAAATATACAATTTAAACTATTGGTATAAAAGCTATACTTCTCAGTATAAAATTTACATTATTAAGTATGAAATCAATACTAAACTCGTTATACTGCTTGAAGTATACTTTTGAGACAACGCGTATTAAGTTTAAACTCTTGGTTTTTTTTTGGGTGTAGATAAAATAGCTAGATGCAGTGCACGCGCGAGGCCGGTGGGCTATCTCTCTTGCTGCCTTTTTATTTTCTTCCGCGTGGATCTGCTGCCTACGTCGGCCAGAACCCAATCTTATATGCTGGTATAATGGCAAAATGCAGTAGATGCCTCATAGACCGAGGCAGAATACATGGCCTTGTTCGGAGCTGTAAGAGAAGCCTTGTGGCTTAAATCCTTATTAGAAGTGTTCATACCCAATTTGAAAGACCTATAGAATTATATAAAGATAATCAGGGATGTATTAGTATAGCTAATAGTCACTCATGCCATAAAAGATCTAAGTATATCGTTACCTTTTTACGAAAGAGCAAATAGAAAATAATGTAATTTGTATCAGTATATTACCACAGAGAACCAACTTGCCGACATTCTAACCAAGCCGTTACCTGCTCCACGCTTTATGGATTTACGCGGAAAAATGGGACTGGATGGAGGAGCCAAACTAAAAGAATACTTTTTTCTTACTTTTTGTTAAATTTCTTTATTTTATCAGGGCTGTTCCAGTTTTCACTCGGAAGTGAATTTGATAAAATTTTTGGATTTGCCTTTAACATACAGGGATTTCCCTTGTAAAAAAATGTATCTTTATAAAATTTCCCTTTTTAAAGAGTGACCAGCTGAAATCATTTGGGAATAAATGGGACTATTTCCAAATGATTTAAATAATGGATAAGTCCAAATACGTTTGCTTTCTCTGAGTTTTGAAATTTTGGCCCTCTCTCGTCCTTCAACTATGGACATTACTGGTGTATTAAAATTTAGGTTAAAATTTAGGTTACAAGCATTTGCGCTTAGCTTTTTATACCCTTTCAGAGGGTATTATAATTTTGCCATGATATTCGCAACGCAGTGAAGGAGGCATCTCCGACCCCATAAAGTATATATATTCTTGATCAGCATCACCAGCCGAGTCGATCTAGCCATGTCCGTCTGTCTGTCTGTCGGTTTCTACGCGAACTAGTCTCTCAGTTTTTGAGCTATCGGGCTGAAATTTTCAGCATAGTCTTATTTCTTTAGCCCGCAGTATATATGTCGTAACGGCCGAAATCGGACCACTATTTCCTATAGCTGCCATAGGATTGATGTCGAAATTAATGTAAAACAAGAAAGAAAGCTAACTTCGGTAAACCGAAGTTTGTATGCCCTTGCAGTCTGCAGTTGGATCATTGAAAATTGATCCATTTTGGTAATGCTTAAATCAGATCAACAAGTTAAGTTTCTTTAAATTGCCAAATAAAATAATAGAACACAAAGCTGTGTTGTGCCTCTTTGTATCACAACACACAGCTATTGCTCAAATCGACCACCTTAGCAGCTTGTGCACTAGTCAATTTTGAGATAGTGCAACTGCAGGCCAGATTAGTCTGCATAGAACTAAGTGCACTGGAATCATCAAAAATGTTCTGGCGCCTCACTTCTACGATAATCTTTGCAGCGATATCGGCGATTCTAAGTTTAGTTTGCTTTTGGATGGATCGACAGATATAGGCGTTACCAAGCTTTTGGGTAATTTAGTTTATTTTATATGTTATATGTACATATTGTATGTTTTTCTTATTATATGGTACCGCTATGTGTTTGTCTACATAGGTGTCGTCGTAAACTATTTCTCTAGTCACCAGGGAAAGATTGTAACTACCTTCCTCAGCCTTGTGTTTTTAGAGAGTGGTAATGCCCTTTGCATTGCTGAAGGTGCAAGAAATAAGCTAAAGGAACTTAAATTTGATATAAAAAAAATAATAGGAATCGGTTCTGACAATGCCAGTGTTATGGTTGACAGAAACAAAAGGGTCTTTATTGAGCTGAAGAAGGACGCACCTTCTTTGCTTCTTATAAAATGCGTATGCCACTCTGTGCAGTTGGCGGTAAATCTAGCTTGTAAGGAGTTTCTTCCTATAATTGGGTCTGTAAGAGTTCAAGTCGACAATCTGAGTATAAAACTGTTTACCAATCGATAAACAATGATAAGGTTCGTGTGACTTTTTTTTCTCGTCTTACTTTTTTTTTAATTTTTACTAATGGGTATGCTTGTTTTAACATAGGTCTCGTGATGTCCAAGTGTAGATCGTAGTTATTCTCAAATGTGTTTGTCCCTCTTTGTCAACATAACGATTTATGTAGTTTAATAATAAGTAAGAGTAAGAGTAAGTGTTTTCCGTAGAAGATATCGACAAAATACAGCGCCAATATAATGATATACATCTATTAAAATCGGAGAACATTGACGATACAATTAACTTTTTGCCGGAAACAAAACTTTTTAGGCCTCTGGAGGCAGCAAACGATTTTCAGAACTATCTTAGTTTGTGATTCAGATGTTGTTCTTGCCTTGAAGTAGAACGTGCGTTTGGCCAAATAAACATAGTAAAATCAAAGCTAAGAAATAGAATGGACAATACCACTCTTAATTTAATATTGTGCATAAGGTAAGCCCTAATTTTATATAAACTTAATTATAACATGCAAAAACTTATATAATTCGTCTGATTACAGATTTGGGTTGCGAATACACAAAAAATGTTGCGTAGACTACAAAGTCCCCTTAGATTTTTTGAAGCTACAATACAGGCCTATGACAAGATATAAAGGATGATACGTTTGATGTTGAAGATGATATATTAAAAATAATATAATTAATTAATTTTTAAACACAACATAATATAAATTCAGGTTCATACTCAAAAAAATAAATTGGTTTGTACTTATTTTATTATTATTAACATTATTATTAGAAAACAAGTGAGAAAGCTACAGTCGAGTGCGACCGACTGTTAGATACCCGGTACCCAAAGTATTGTGCGTGAAATTAAATAGCACACGGACATGGGAAAAACAAAATGTCGACAAATAAAGACAAATTTTGCCAAAAACATGTTGAGCTACGTTTAAAAGAGACAAATTCTGTACGCAGCTGCATTACGAATTAATACTGCGCCCAAAAGCACGCAACACTTTTTTTCGCTACTGCCGTTGTGGCTCAATATGGTAAGAAACTTAATTGTTTAATAACTTCCATGTTTATCATCCGATTTTACTCAAATTTTCAGAAAACGTCCGCAAATGCCTACTTATTTATTGTATCTATTT
>VNJW01010357.1:0-82556 GCA_008042615.1 Drosophila auraria
TCACACATTAAGCAACAACATTACGTTGTTAGTTCAACTAATACGCACAAATACAACATACTTTTATTCCATGAAACACAACGAGTTTGAGGTTAGAATTGCTGAAAATATCACATTACAAAAGCACACATAAACAAGGACGAAACACATTAAATAATAATTGTGTGAATACACCCTTATTATAAATACCTTTATCTATGTTTTCCATGTTTTTTTATATTTATAGTCATAGAAATAACTGAATTATAGCACTTTGAAATTAGTAAAAACTTTCAACGCTAGCAAAGGCAAAGTTTAATGCAAATGAACAGCTGACTTCCAGGGCTGGCTAAATCGCGAGGGCTTCAATTTCAATTGTAAAATTATGCTTTTAGACTGCCCTTGGGAATACTCTACTGGAATCTAATATGGTTTTTGCTGAAATCTTGAAAAAAAAAATTGAATTTCTGCCACCAATTTGGGATTCTGGACCACAGTGCAAAGGTTCGACTGCACTTGTGTGAGGCTGTTTAGGGCCACCACACAGTTATTACACTCTTTGTTATTCTGCCAGTCTGGCTTTTACTCTTTTCTTTTTGGTGATTTTGTTGTGATTTTTTTTAGGATTTTTTCTGTTGTTTCAATCGTTTCAAATTTAAATGTCTCATTTCGCGAAAGTTGTCGGGATGCAGCTCCAACGTGGTTTCAAGCATAGATCATTCGATTAGCCTTCGAAGCGCCTAAACAATTGGGACCAGTTTTTTGGGTTTTACGATATATTTTTTAAATGGGTCCCAAAATCTCACAGAGTATCCATAAACCGAATAGAATCATTAAAAAAAACATATTTAAAATATAATATATGGCTTCACTAATTCTCATTATCTGTCAAACGTCAAACCAATGACATATTGAGAACATTTCCATCACCCAACTAAGCTAGAATTAAATGTAAATTAAAAATAAATAATAAATAAGCTCCACATTAAGAAAGACCGCCAGATGTCAAGATTATTAATATCTAGTTTAATTAGCCAAGGAAAACGTAGACCCCTCAAGTGCTCACAAAACTATAAATATATAATTACTATTTCCAATCTAATCCAATTAACTTATTCATATTTAATAAATAAAGTAAAAAGTTTCTTTAATTATCTCATTTATCATAAATATAATCTCCAAGATTCAAAGGCAAATAAGCTCCCGTTTGTTCAATGAATATCAAGATCGATTTGTTTAATCTAGACTCCAACGAAAGTAAGCCCTATGGGAATTTACGAGTACAAGCCATTGAACCTGATCTGTCAATACAGGTTCCTCCAACTATCCCAAAGCGTCATTTGATATTTTGCTAAAAAAGAAAAAATAACAAGAAACTTCGGTAAACCGAAGTTTGTATATCCTTCAGTGTGTAATTGGATCATTGAAAATCGATCCATTTTGGTAATGTTGAAAAAATATCATATTATGTAAATTTTTTAAATTTTAAATTTTACATGTAGAATTTTACATTTTCATATAAATCGACCGATCCCTTCTATGGCAGCTATATGATATAGATGTCCGATCCTGAAATGAAATTAAAACCGTAATTCTATAACTATAAAAAACGACTACATCTCAAAATTTATAGAAATTCATTGAAAAAAAGAGAAGTTAAAATTTCTTTTACATTAATTTCGTCATTATTTCTATGGCAGCTATAGGATACAGTGGTCAGAATTCGGTATTTTCGACATATATACTGCGTGCCAAAGAAATAAGACAATGCTAAAAGATTCAGCACAATAGCTTTAAAACTGAGAGACTAGTTCGCGTAGAAACCGACAGACAGACAGACAGACGGCTGGTGATGGTGATCAAGAATATATATACTTTATGGGGTCGAAGATGCTTTCTTCACTGCCTCGCAAATATGATGGCAAAATTAAAATACCTTCTGCAAGGGTATAATGACTGCAAACTGCTGCTCAGCGGAAATACCCTCAGAAAGACTATAATTATAGCCTTCTGAGCGGGTACCTCCTCCGCTTGACACCTCCGCCACCAGGCATACCAAATGAGAATCAAATTTAATGAATGCTTTAAATGTTCTTTATTTACGAATTGACATCCGTGGGAGTCCGGAAGGCGTGGCCAGGCCGTGACAGCTCGGCGGGATGACCAGGGGCAGAAGTGGGAGCTTATCGGCCCCAACCATAGCCGCCATAGCCGTGATGATGGTGTCCCCATCCTCCTCCATAACCTCCATAACCTCCATAACCACGTCCGCCCCAACCGCCGCCCCATCCTCCACGGCCCCATCCGCCGCCGTATCCTCCATGGCCCCAATGGCGGGCCTCTCGGGCTCCATCGTTGGCATGGTTGGCTCCTTGGTCGGCGACGTCCAGGAGTCCGATCTGTCCAACCTGCTCGTTGTCCGGCTGGGCATCGTCCCTCGGCATAGCGTAGGCATAGGCCAGGCACAGGACGGCGATGAGGGCCACAAGTGTTAGACGCATCTTGGATTGGATCTTGATTTGGTTTTCGATTCGATTGATTGCTGGAGAAGATCTGAGTGCAACTGATGTCTGGTGGACTCGGCCAGGGGCCTTTTATTCAAATATGAGTCGCCGGCGTTCCTGTTCTCGTACGCATCAATAAGCCAAGTTCATCCCTCCTCAGCTCATCTGTTGCCACATTTGTTAACAGGTAAGAGCACGAGTGTACCTGGCCAAAGGTGCGACGACTGCACTTGTGTGTGGCTGCGTGTGTGCGGCTGTTTAGGGGCTTTTTCGACCGGTGTGTGTCGTTATATTTCACCACACAATTATTACACTCTTTGTTATTCTGCCAGTCTGGCTGGCTTCTACTCTTTTCTTTTTGGTGATTTTTTTGTGATTTTGTTTGTGATTTTTATACCCGGTACCCATAGGGTACAAGGGTATTATAAGTTAGTGCCAACCGAGAATGTATGTAACAGGCAGAAGTCGATTTAGCCATGTCCGTCTGTCCGTCTGTCCGTCCGTAGAAGTTATTAAGCAATAAAGTTTTTGTGTATACTTCTTCTTCTTCTTCAGAGAGAAAAAATGAGAGAGAGCGCACCTACGTGTTGCTCAACATGTTCCTAGCAACATTTGTCTTCATTTGTCAACATTTTATTTTTCCCATGTTCATGTGCTATTTAATTTCACCAACAATGCTTTGGGTACCGAGTATCTCACAGTCGGTCACACTCGACTGTAGCTGTCCCACTTGTTTTGTGATTGTTTAGGATTTTTTCTGCTGTCATTACTGAATCATTTCAAATTTAAATGTCTCATTTCGCGAAAGTTGTCGGGATGCTGCTCCAAAGTGGTTTCATACATAGATCATTCGATTAGCCTTCAAAGCGCCTAAACAATTGGGACCAGTTTTTTGGGTTTTACGATTTATTTTTTAACACAGTCCCCAAATTTGACAGAGTAACCACAAAGCGAACAGAAACATTGAAAAACATACTTAAAATATAATAAATGGCTTCACTAATTCTCATTATTTGCCAGATTAACGTCAAACCAAAGACATATTGAGAACCTTTCCATTACCCAAACTAAGCTAGAATTAAATGTAATTTAAAATTAAATAATTAATAAGCTCAACATTGAGGAAGACCCCCAGATGTCAAGCCAAGGAAAACGGCGTGTCTAAAGTGCTCACAAAACTATAAACACCTAAATTCTAATAAGTAACTTAATAATAATCCAATTAACTTATTCATACCTAATATATAAGCCTTTTAGCTTATAATCATAAATATAAGCCCAAGGATTCGTATGCAAATGAGCTCCCGTTTGTTTAATGAATGTCAAGATCGACTTGTTTAATCTAGACTCCAAAAAAAGTAAACACTGTGGGGTTTGGGATTTACGAGTGCAAGCCATTGAACCTGAGCTGTCAATACAGGTTCCTCCAATTATCCCAAAGCGTCATTTGATATTTTGCTAAAAGGGGAAAAAATAAAAATAATAATGGTGCGAAAAAAACACACGCCCCCTAATAAATGGTTTATAATTTCTTGAACAAACTTGAGTTCCACCTGATTTGAATGATCACAGAGCTTGAGCTTAGAAAGTTCTCCAAGACGTAAAGCTCTCCTAGTTTGTGTTTCTAGATATGCAAGGGGCTCGTCTCTTTTTGGAGGAGTTTAAGATTTGAATTTTGTTTGGAATTAACTTGTATAAACAGAGAAATATTAAGATATATTTTTAGAATACCAATAGAGAAATAGAATACCAATAGAGAAAATTAGAAACTAATTTTAACAATAAGGAGCTTTTAATTTACTTAACAAACATGTTTAATTGGTCTTTTAATTGTATAATTAATAAGTAATTTAATTAAAAATAAAATTAATTAGAGAAGTAAATAAATAAGAAATTATAATAGTATTTCGTTTTATTTCTTTGCAATTACTGAACATTTAATAGTGATATTTGGAATAATATAATGATGATGAATAATAATATTTGGAATAATAACTTATTGTGTGGTTAGTTGTATTTTTAACCTAAACTTTAACTTAGACTAAAAACTTTGATTAAAACACGGGCTTTCTAATTTTAATTGTTTTTATTATCTATTAAAAATTCTGTCATCAAATACAATAGAAGTTGAAAGTAGCAGACTAGCGACCATAATGTCCATGTCCGCCGTAGTGTCCACCGTGGTGTCCACCACCATAATGGCCGCCACCACCATAATGTCCTCCATGTCCGCCGTGTCCATAATTTCCGTACCCACGAGCCGCACGAACTCCTGCCTCGGCATGGGCAGCTCCCTGATCGGCCACACCCAGCAGATCCTTCAGATTGGCTCCATTATCCTCCAAGGCAAAGGCGTAGGCCAGGCCCAAAAGGACCACGATAGCTAGCAGGATCAGACGCATCTTGTGGATATAATTTTAGATTTGTGGCTTGAAAGTAAGCTTGGTTCTTGGTTCTTGGCTTGAAACAACTGTGGATCTCCCAAAAAATCCCTGGCCTTTTATTTGGCACAACGACCGACATTCCAGTTTCTTGTTGACTATTTCTAAATAGTCTTGTTTACGCTGGCCAAAGGTTTAATGTTGAGCATTAAATTCAAAGGCGTAAACAAATTAAACGGCTTTTTTTTTTTTGGGGTTTTTTGAATTAATTAAAAAAGCTTCGTGAAGCTTAAACTAAACTGCGCTTTAGTTAACACCTGAGAGCTTGCGGAGAACTTGAACAAAAGTTTATAATTCTTTGGGATTCGTTTTATTTAAAATATTGGCATGGGAAGCGACTGTCTTTGGTGGTGCTACCACCAGTAGCTGGAACCGCTGCTCCAAGGGCGGTAAGAGACAGTCCATCCGCTGCCCCATCCTCCCGAGTGTCCTCCTCCCCAACCACGGTTCCAGCCGCCTCCCCATCCGCTGTTCCAACCGCCTCCCCAGCCACCAAGGCCTCCCCAGAGCCAGCGTGGCGACCTGGCTCCTTCTCCTTCATTGGGTTGGTCAGCTCCCAGGTCAGCCACATCCTCCAGTTGGGAGGCAGGAGCCTCTAACGCCACAGGCTGGGCGTAAGCTACCCCAAGAAGCGCCACAAAGGCCACGAAATGGATGAGCTGCATCTTGGCCAGATGCTTCGAAGGTAACTACTATCCAACTGATAATCCGGACCACCTTTTATACCCCACAGTGAGCAGTTCTCCGCCCACTAATTAGAATTTATGTGCAACTTGCAGACGAGCAACAGTGCAGCCCTGACCCAACCCAACAACTATTCTGTTTTGTTAACAAATTGCAATAAATTTATTTAACACAATTTACATGGATTAGCAAAGTAACAACATTAAAAACTATAACAAGTTGGACTATTAATAACAGAGAAAATAAAGTTCTTTGTTATGTAATTTAGATTTTAAAAATGTAAGGTAAAGACAATCAACTTGATATCTATAACAGAAAGAATTTAATTATTTGGCAAGGGTCAGCACAATTTATTTTAAGGTATGAGTCTGTCCTTAGATTTCACAAATTATAACAAAACATTTAGACCAAGTCGGTCTATTAATAACAGAGAAAATAAAACTGTTTGTTATGTAATTTAGATTTTAAAAATATAAGGTAAAGACAATCAACTTAATTTTTTTAACAAAAAGAAATTATTTATTTGGCAAGGGTTAGCACAATTTTTTTTTAAGTATAAGTACTTATGTTAAAAACTATAACAAGTTTGTCTATTAATAAGAGAGAAAATAAAGTTTAATATTAAAAAATTTAGATTTTTAAAATATAAGGTAAAGACAATACACTTAATAACTTTAACGGAAACAAATTAATTATTTGGCAAGGGTCAGCACAATTTTCTTAAAGGTATGAGAATGTTTTTAGATTTCACAAATTATAACAAAACATTTTTCACAACAAATAACAACGATTAGTATTAAAACAAAGTGGTTTTTTAGACCTAATAATATGTTTATGTCTACATTATTAATTTAAATCGACTTTAAAAACTTATTCGATTACAATAATTATTATTATTCATGAACCAAATTAAAAGATATAATGAGACTATAAGAAACTGCTTAAGATTTTATATAACTTTTTTTCTTTTCAGTTAAAAGTAAATATTAATGCTTATGGCTGGGTTTCAATGAAAAATATGTGTGAAGATTTATTTATAAGGAATCAAACGGATTTATATGTATTAATGATTGAGGAATGAATTTTGTAATTATATTTTTACAAGACTATTTTCCATTTCATATTAATTAAAACTGAATAATTAAATTTGTGGGCTGAATAATCAAAATATTAAATATTTCAGATATTTTTTCATTTCAGAGAAAGGTAAATGGACTAGAGGGAAATGGACTGGTAATGTATTTTTTAAGCTATTATTTTTTTTTGAGTGCAAAAATCCATCTAGCAATTATTAATAAAATAAATGCGACTAATTTTCCATAAAAAGCGAACATAAAAAAGTTATGTAAGACAGCGAAATGTGTGTAAAATGCTGATTTTCTTCGTGAGTTAATACTGACTTATTTATGACCTAGCCGAGCAGGCCGAGTAACCCGCTCAGTGCTTGTGGATTCCCTCCCACACCTGAAGCACCACCTGCTGCTCCAGCGCCTCCATTCGCCAGCAGGGGACGCAGACTGCTGCCGAGGGCCTGGCCCAAAAGACCTGCCAACTGGGCTGCCTGGGCCTGTGACAGTTGTGGGCTACCAGCACCTGTTCCTGATCCCACTCCTGAGCTCACTCCAGAGCCCACTCCCAGTCCAGCTGTCGTGGGAGAGCTGGAGATGCTGGCCGTGCTGCCATATCCGCCTCCATAAGAGGGATAAGCGGAAGCTGTAGCACTGTAGGTCGGCCTGTAGCCATAGTAGTTCCCGGGATATGGCTGGGGTCTCTGGTAGCCTCCGTAGTTGCCAGGATATGTCTGCGGTCTCTGGTAACCTCCGTAATTGTAGTTATAGCTGGGTCTGTACGGGTTATAGCCATATCCATAGCCCGGGTAGGCATAGTTATAGCCATAACTGGGATACCCATAGTTGGGTGTGTAGCCATAGCTGGGATAACTGCTGCCGTAGTACGAGTCCAGAGGATCCGATTGAGCTCCAGCAGCTGCTCCCGACGAAGAGCCACCTCCAGGTCTTACGGGTGCCGCCACGGGATAATCAAAAAGCGGACCACCACCACCGCCCAGCAGGAGAGGCGTCAGCAGACCCAGAGTCCTGCCCTGGGGCCTATCCTCGCGGGATTTACTCTTCTGCCCGAAGGCCACCGTCGCAAGGAGAAGACTCAGCAGAGCCAAGCGCGCGGGTAGAAACATGACGGAAGACTGAAGACTGGCCGAAAAACCCAATATAGTTTTATACCGCAGAGTTCTTGTGTGAATTTCCAAATTGGTTTGCCAAAAATAAAAAAAAATTAACCAGAAGACCTTCGCCGGCGCCAAATTCAAATAAAAATCGCAGGCCGAGCGGAACACAAAAAGTCTGAAGCCAGAACGTCATCAACTGGTTCGTGCTTTCACGCCCAGTTCGCTGCTCGAGATCGTCTTAACTTGGCCCAAGCTACACCCGACATTGACCTTGCCGAAAGTTGGCCAAATAAGTCAGTCAATCTGTTTCTCACACACCGTTAACTCGATCGCTCACTTCCGTGGCTTAGTTTTTGGGCTTGTTGTTTCATTCAACCAAAAAAATGTTTTGCTGATTTCTGGGGGCGTTTCTGCAAAGCCCAATATTTGCTTAGCACGTGTATAATTATAGTTTTCTCAATAGCCAAGTTAATTAGCAGCTAGAGATCTATTCACCCCTGAGTAACTGCATTCCACTCGACTCTTTGCATGACCAATTCTGAATCATCTTATACTTTCCGTATAAGAGAGCAGTTATTCCCCTGCCATGGCTTACCAGACCCACTCGGAATTATAATATTCTCACTAATTAAAGACCGTTTCGCCAGACATGGAAATCTTCGGCTTTTGATTTGATTAAAGCTGGCTAGACATCTGCCAGTTAGTCAATCCAATTTGGCCAATTAATCAAAGCGTTTCTTCGCGTGGAGACTACTTATTATAGAGATTATAAAAAGGGAATGCTAAGGTTATTTTTGTGGAAATCTTGAAAATTGATACTATAAATATACATAAATGTATTTTAAATATTAAAATAATATATGTACATATTACAGTAAATACTTATAAATAATATAGTAATTTATAAACTCTCAGGCTTTTATTTAAAAGTAATAACGGCGGATTGATTTTATTTCTAATGATTTCGTTTTTCTCCACTTATCACGTGCTGATCGTTCTTATTCGCCAAACCAAAGGGCCCATATATTCTTTTCTTAAAATCTAGCCTAATTCTATGCGTTAGGACTCTTATCGATAACATCATTACAAACTGGTCACACTAAGGCGTGCAGTACAAAATGAGGTGTTTACAAATTAAATCTATTTCACGGGATCCTCTTCAATTCTGTAACTAGTAAAGCTTATCTAGGGATTCATCCGTAAAAATAACTTAGTTGCCTTACAAATATAGTTCTATAGAATTCCCTTAAAATAATCCCAGAAAAAAACAGAATTTCGAAAGCTACTGCAATTACAACACTCTTTTAATACAAACACGTGTAATCCATCTTTATTATTTATTATTATTCAAGATATCTGACAGTTAATGATCCAAACTCATTGGGGGATCTTTACTACTAAAATTAATTAATTTTTACTATAATAAAAGTGTGTAATAATATTTTGTAAGTCTAAAAAGGAACTGCAAACCGGTTTGCTTTGACTTAAGATTTGTTTTTATAAAATCTGTTACGTTCTTTTTGTTTTATCCGAACATCTGTCGATCATCATTTCGAATGACTTGAAAGGCGGGCAATAAACGTGTTTAACTTTCTCACAGAATTTTTATTCTTTAGTCCGCGGTTTGTAATTACTGTGCTTCCCCTGAGCCACAAAAAAAAGATACAAACCCCCATTTCTGAGCTCATAAAGTAGAGTCAATTCCCTCATAGAATGCAGCTTGTTTACTGCGCAAAATTTGTCTTTCATCGGGTCAGTGATCACCTAAGAGAGAGAGAGGTTGACCATGGGATTGGATGGGACTCCGACATGGTAGAAGTAAATCCCCATTATGGGGGTTGGTCTTAAAGGTCTGAAAGCTGATATAATATACACAGAAAAAATTATAAAAAATACAAAATATAAATATTTAATTACCTGAAAGAATATATTTTTGTTTATTTTATAGTTTCTAAATTCGAAAAGAAAGATTTATGTCGTCCGATCAATTCCTCTTTTTGCTTATTTATTAATTTATTATTATTTTTTCTTGTTTATTTATTGATTTTAGGTTATTAATATGAAAAAAAATGTTTTAATTTGTTTTTAATTTTTGATGACTTATTTTATAACATATTTATTGTAGTTCTTAAGCATAATAAATATGTTTTTTTCAAGTGCAAAATGTATATATATTTTGTATTTCTTTTCTGTGTTCCCTTTTTTGCTTCTAAATATTTTTTTTTTTATTGAGAGATTCTGGGGGGTACATAATATATTTTTGTAACTATAAATCCCAAGGAGCAGTTTCGGGGGTGTTTCGGAGGCATCAATCGACGCGTCTGGGATTTCCGTTGACCTCAGGCTTTTGGTGAAGTCATCGTCATGGGATAATTGCCTGGCGGCAATAGTTAATGATGCTTGGATCTAGCCAGATCTGCTCTCCCCTCGTTGCCAGAACACTGCCTCTTCAGGCGGTACCTCCCCGGATAATATCGAAGCTATAAAAGGTCGCAGCTTCGATCGTTTCAGAGATAGAAAGTATTTGACTCTCCAATATGAAGCTATTAGTACTGATTGTCGTGGTCTTCGTGGCTCTTCTGAAGCTGACCAGCTCACATCCCGTCCAGGAGGATCAACAGCAGCCGCTGACCCTGGAGGAAGCCGATGCGCAGCCGGGCATCGATGATGGAGCCAACGTGCGGGCAGCTCGTCACTTTGGTGGCGGATGGGGCGGTGGCAGGCGAGGAGGATGGGGCGGCGGCGGACGAGGAGGATTCTGTTGCGGCGGCGGAGGCGGTGGCTATCGTCCTGGATATGGAGGCGGCGGCGGCGGCTATCCTGGATACGGAGGCGGCGGCGGCTACGGCGGTGCTAGTGCATCGGCCTCAGCTTCGGCTTCGGCCAGCGGCTGGGGACGTTAATCTCTCTAACTTGCTTGATTTCGAGTGAAGACAAAAATAGACAAAAACGAAAACAAAAACAGAGTTTAATTTGGGCGGCGAGGGCTTACGCACGTCACAAAAAAATAAATAACACCAAAATACTACGCAAGCAAAAGGGAACCGGTCACCCCAAACGCTAATCGATGAGTGCCAATCGAGATTCTATTTTTTCCCACAATTGAGACATCTTCCAGACTAAAGATTCCACTAGAAAATATACCAGCTGGTCCATAAATATTTGGTTATGGTTGTTTGTTATTTATTTTTTATTATTGCGAAATATATATTTAATACTGCTAACAGCAATCCCTATTTCGGGGGTAATGTAACCTGTTTTTCGAGCAACAAACACTCTAATTAATAAATTAATAAATAAAATCAATAAAAACTCAAGCTAGTTCCAGCAATATCCAGACATCTGTTATTTATTTGTGGTTTTGTTTTAAGCACCCCCGAAAAGACCTTGCAATCCAGTATTTTGCATGGAAAATTACCAGGTTCGAAAGGTTCCAGGTTCCTGGCACACCATTTCACCATTTGGGAGTTGCTTCTCGAGGGGTCTTGATCTTATGATTCACAGCCTCCAATTAGCAAATATTTTCCACTCTCGATTGTGGGTTTCATTTCCGTCAACATGATTCATGTTTACACTTAAGTTTTCGCAGTTACACTTAATTAGCGCCTGGCTCCCCCACCAAAAGCTATTTACAAGTTCAAGATTTTCGAAATTTGCATGGGAAACAAATAGCACGTTGTGCTTTCTTTATTTACATTGTTTTGGGGTTTCCTGGATTTGATTTAATTAGTTCTATTTTAGGCCGAAATTGCTGCATAACATTACCAAAATAAATACTCAAAGTGTTCCATCACGCTGTAGACCCAACTTGGCTGGCACTGCGCTGCACCGACCTTGTGGTTTTTGACTCCCGAATGAAACAGAGAGAAAATCATAATAACTGCTAAATCGGAGTTTTAAAACTTCACTAAATTTATTGGGGAAAATAATAAAATATTTTTAAAGCGGCGTTTATGTAAAAAAAAGTCCCAAGCTAAGGCGAATTGCCTCTAAAAAGTGTGCAGGAGACTGGGAAGTCTAGAATCTTCTAGCTAAAACCTTTAAACATCTTCGTAAGACTCTTTAATTTAATAAATAAATATTCTAAAGTCGTTTTTAAAGCTAATTTTTAATAAAAAATGTCCCAAGTTAAAACAAATTGTCTTTAAAAAGTGGGAAGTAAAATTGACAGTCTTTAGTTGTCTAGCTAATTCCCATCAGAATACCCTTTACACTCGTTAAATAAGTAAATAAATATCTTAAGTACTTTATAAATGAGTTTGTATTATTTTTATACATATTTACTATGTGTCTTTTGAGATATACATAGTCCCTATAAATATAATAAAAGACCTCAGGAGTCTTACCAATAATTATATTATAATAAATGTATCCAGCTTATAGAGTAATAGCTACATATAATACGAAATCGTATATAATATAATATATAAATCGTATTTGAATGTTTATACTTACATTATGTTTAATCTTTTTTTGTTTTCTAGAAACTGTATGATCTATAAATTTATATAGTTACTGACTTACTTCTAAAATAATATGGTTTAATATGTTTTTTCTTAGCAGTGGAGGAAATTATTTATAAACATTTAATAAAATAGAGTTATTTTATACATAAAATCATTTAATGATACCCATAAATCATCGATTTCCTTTAAGCTATTAACTCTCTTAACAACATACTAAGAACTATGGCTTAATCTTATTTTCTTAACTCAAGAAAATATAACTGAACATCTTCTTAAAGTCTCATTTTATACGAACCCCATTGATTGCGATTTTAACGCCCCTCATTTCATTTGAAATTTTCATTGAGAATTCCTTCCTAATACGTCACAAACATGATACCAAGAAATCCTAATTGATGACTGATTTTTGTCGCCGTGCCGCATCCAAGAGGCCAACTCCGACTTGAAAGTGAATCATCCGTGCCTACCGCAACAAAAAGCAAGAGTCGCAAAAATCAAAGGCCGAAAGCCGGCAGCCGAAAACCGCAAAATTCAAGCCAAGAAACACCTCCCCCAAAAGGTGCTAAAAATGTTCAGCCCGCAGTTGACGTCACACGGAGGAGAACCAGTAAGCCTGGATTGGGATGCCGAAAAAACCGAAAAAGGCTGGACCCCCGACCGCATTGACGGAAATGTTGTGCGACGCGATCCCTGCTAATTGGACCGAAATATTAAATTAGTGTCAATGGAATTTTGGCTGACTGACTGCTGGGCGACGAACGCGGTCTGTCATAACAATTAGCGGGCATCGGGGAATATTCGCGACTATAAAAGCCAACGGCGGATGGCAGTTAAGGCACAGAACACCAAGGAACTCAGCCAGCAGTGGACATACCAAGCCAGCTAACCAAATCCAAATCAAAGTTAAACCTTAAAAATCCCACAAACACCGGAATAAACATGCAGTTCGCCATCTTCTTTGTCCTGATCTCCGTGATCTTCAGCCTCAGCCTGCTCCAGGCGGCGCCCATCAACGATCCAGGTTTCGTTTCGGCCACGGATATTACGGGAGAGCCAGTGCGTCAGAAGCGAGCCAGTGCGGATTACTACCAGGGCGACTACTTTATCTGCTATCCCAAAAGCGAAGTCTATGGCAAAGCGGGCCGTGGAGCTGCCGCCTATGGTGGAGCCACCAACCGCCGATCCTACGACTCGGACTCGGAGGCCTATGGCCCCCACTATCTGGCCGATGACTCCTTCGAGGCTCGCAAGGATCGCGCCGATGCGAGACGCGCCGCCTACACCGACAGCTATGGCAAATAAGTGCCTGGATTACTGCTATTCAAATTAAAAAAATATATTAACAGAGTTAGGGAAACGCACAGGTCTAGCCTAAGAAGTTGTACAAAGAATACTATAATTATTTATTGAAATTACAGTTAATAAAATTATGAATGAAAAAATATAAGTGTTTTATTTTATTGAAGAAAAATTAATTTATAAAATGCCGAGATTTAATGATAAGCTAATGTGTTCCATTTAATTTGATTTTTAATTAATTCAATTTTTGAATTTAATTTAATTTACGCACAATATTCAGTTACGCTATGGAAAATTAAAAAACAAAACATTTAAAGTAGTATTTTTAATGGTGAAATCATAAAGACATATTCTAAGATCTCTCGAACTTTGTGAATATTTTATTCCAGAATAAAATTTAATATATTGGTAACGGAAACTTCACGTAACTTCTTAAAAAAATAATCGAGTCTTGATTTACGTATCGAAAAAATAATACGCTTATGACCCCAAGTTAGCTAGAAATCCTCAATTACAAATAAGAGGTCGTTCAAACATAAATATCTTCCTAAAATACTGGGGAAAAATTGTTGAAAAATCGAATGTTATTTATATAGAATATATGTATATACTTGCAGGAAATTATTATTTTGACCAGCAAGTAAAAGTATATGGGATATTTCATGCCTACTCGGCACCTCCTGATTTTTTTTTTTGCTGACTTATCGCCGCCGAGAGGAATTATCTTCGCCGGGAGGAATTATCTTCGCCGGGAGGAATTATCTCCTTATCTGTTTTACATTTTCTTTTGCCTTCCGCCCTGTTTAAATTAAGTTTTAGACACAGAAAACTTATCCCATTCTTAGATACTTAAATAAGTTAAGGGATTTTTCATTCTTTAAACTAAAAGATTTTTAAGTGATAAAAATGTTTGCATATATTTTTATTAGATTTATTTTTGCTTATTAGAGATTTAGCAAGATTTAAACAACTGAAAAATAATTCCATAAATATAAGCAAGACTTTTCCGCAGCCTACTTTCAGGCTGTGCATAAAACACTGTTTTCTTTTCTTTTGATTTCCTCTCCAGAGACTAAGACGACGACGCTTGCGACTCCCCCGCTTGACGATACCGTTCAGGTATAGGGCATATAGGCTATATATAGTACATATATCAAGCAGTGAGTCGACTCACCGATTTTCTGCAAGGCGAACTCCAATCTGCGATCTCGGCTGAGACATTTCGCACCTTATTTGCCTTGGGCATTAGGCTAAAAGTGTGAATTGTTTATAAAGAGATTACAAAACCGAAGACTGGGCTCAGACTGGGCGCTCAGTGGGCCGCAGTGTTCGACTTTAGCGGCCATAAAAACATAAAAAAGGCATCACTTTAAACGAAAATCGAACCGAACCGAGCTGAGCTGAGGCGGATAATTGCAAAAGAAAGTTTTCACCGATCGGCCTCGGCATAAAAGGGGATACCGGCTAGCCGGAAGCAAACAGTCGCCGCCAGAGATCGCTACCAAAATGACCAAGTTCGTTGTCCAGAAGGCCCTCCTGCTGCTCTCCCTGCTGCTCCTGGGCACGGTCCAGGCCCAGCCCCTGCAACAGGATCAGCACGCTCGGAAGGAACGTCAGACAGCCACCACGGATGCGGATGTCAAGATGGTGGCCAATGTGACGCCAGCCACGCAACCCATGACCATGGGACTGGGCATGGCCAGGCCCATGAACCAGATGGCTTTGAGTGCGGTTGGAGGTCAGCTGGTGCGGTATCCCAACTATCCGGGTTTGATCTATCCCGGACTCCCTACTGGACTGCCTACGGGTCCCATGCCCGGTCTCAATGGCATTCCCGGCCTGCAGACAAACATTGCCAACAACTATCCCTCGTATCCGGATCCCAACCTGGCTGGACAAGCAGGTGCCTTTAATCCCTTTGGCGCTGGCTTTGGTACAGGCTTTGGAGCTGGCTTTGGAGGCTATCCAAGTGGAGGCTATCCTAGTCCCATTTATGGCGGCAACCCGGGCTTGATGTATCCCAATCCCCAGCAGCTGCCCAATGGCTTTGCGCCGCAGCCTGCAGTGGACAACTTCCAGTCGCTGAACAGCATCGTCAACATGGCCAATGTCCAGGGCTTGGGTGGTGGTAGCCAGGGACTGTATCCCGCTCCCCAGCCTCTGCCTCTGCCCCAGGTGAACATGCAGGGCTTGTATCCACCACCCGGTGGCTTCCTGGAGCGCATGAACATGCAGGGATACGCTCCTGGATTTTAGGAGGGAGTCTTTACCTCCTAATCCCTTTTTTTACTCATTAAGATAATTTATTTTATTTATTTAGCCAAAATACACGAACATTTAATCAGAATTATAGATTTATTTAGCCTCTGCGGTTGTGGGGTGGCTTCCAGGGTAGCCTTGCGGGTTGGCTGCGTCTGGAGAGTATCTGGTAATCCCCTTTGCCCTCTAGCTTAGGGTGAACTACTCTTGGACGCCACTGATAGCCGTTGACAGTCGCTAGGGAGATCAGAGTCAGCACCAGCAGCTGGAGCAGCAGCAGCAGCTTGGTTTCCATCTTGGCCAGAACTGGAGGCCACTACCAGGCAGTGGCTGCTTTTATGCCAGGTACCAGAGCCACTGTGTCCCACTTCTAGCTGTCTAGACTTGTCCGCCCGAGGAAAGTAGGCAAATTGCAAAAACGGGTTTGTCCCTCGTCTACGTACATCCATCACCTGGAGAGTCTCGTCAACTCTTTCCATGCGCCAATTCAGCAGCAGGTGTCAAGAGCAAGGTACCTTCTCCGCTCCCAGGCAAAAAACGAGGCCATTTTCGAAAGTGAAATGAACACGCTGATTCGCACCCGTTGCGCCTTTGACATTTCCCTGGAGATAACCATGTTTTGAGTGAGCATTTTCCACTCTCCGATACTGATTTACGATCCTCAGTCATTACCTGTGTACCTTTTGCCCATTGATAAGTGCATTTCAGGTAGTTTAAAGGTTCCTTTGCCATGGGTTAATCCCCTAATGGTGTGTGTTCAGCTGCGGGGTATAAGAGCCCTGGTTGCGAGGTCAAAGTGCAGCAGTCTTGGCTGAGCATTAGGACCATGAACTACTCTGCGATAAGTCACATATTGGTGGGAATAACCTTGTGTATGCTGTTTCTCTTGGATATAGCCGAGGCCCGACCCTGGTGGAACTCAAACGCTGTGGGCTACGATGCCAGCCTGGATCCCGTGGCCTGGTCGAGGTCGTTTGTCCAGGATCATGTACGCAAAACCCGCTACGATGTTGTGCCTAGGAGAAAGAATCGTCAGCGACAGACCTTCGCCAAGCTATGGCAGCAGAAATCGGTGGAGCCATCTGACAAATACTACAAAAGATTCTGGAGAAGGCGCCAGAGACTGGCGGCACGTGAGAAATTCCCTCGCTGGAGGCCTAACCCCTAGGTGCTAAGAAAATCTTTATCTTTATCTCTAGTAATTAGCTTAATAAACAAAAGACTTAAGACACAAACGAGCTGGTTTTATTTTTAGACTCGTTGCGCCTCAGCAAAATCCCGACTCGCCTCTATAAGCAGCAGTTCTAAACTAGTTCGGAGCTCGGTGCCTCCAGAGCCAACACCCACTAAGGTCAAATCGATTTCAAGACCAACTTGGCGCCGTCATTAACTTGGTAATCGGCGGGACAAACATGATGTAACCTATCGTTAGGGCCAAGCTAAAGACCTGAGCAAACCCCAAGCCAAACCCAACCCAAAAGTCTAACAAAAATTTTGGATGAATGAAAGTACGAGTATATTTGGCCAAGACAAGACAAGATCCACAGATCGCAGCCGTTGCCGGGTCCACTTGGCACTGTTGACACTGCGAATTAGCAACTCTCCGCACGAGCCCAAGACCCAGAGCAGAAGTATATAAGCCAAGATGACATGGCACTTGCCATTAAGTACCAATCCATCAATCAGCTAAGATCAGTACCGGTCCCAGTTCCAGTGACAGTCGCAACATGAAGTTCCTCCTCGCCTTGAGTCTTGCCTTGCTGGCCATCTCCTGCAGTCTGGCTTTGCCCGTGGAACTGGTCAACAACGAACCCCTTTCCCTTTTGGATCTAGAGGCAGAACTGGAGCAGCCGCAGGTGGATGAGCTGGAGGGTGACCGAGTGACACGAGGATTGGGCTTGGGAGGCTTTGGCGGTCTCGGCGGCAAGTTTGGCGGTCTTGGAGGCCTCGGCGGCCTGAAGGGAGGCTTCGGTGGTCTCGGACACGGCTTTGGCGGTGGTTTTGGAGGTCATGGCTTCGGCGGCGGCTTCGGTGGACTGGGCAGCTTCAAGGGTCTCTTCGGCAAGAAATTCCGCTAGGCTAAGCTGTACAAACCTCAACTATAGTCTAAGATTTAATTAATAAATGTTTAGTTAAGTAAATTTAAAAGTTTCCTGTCTGGTAATTGGGATTCAGGGCTCCATAGAACTGCAGTTCTGGCTCCGAGGTGGTGCTGGTGCTACCCATCCTGGTCTTAATAGGAAAAGGAGGCTGTGGCTTGACCTGAAAGCGACTGAAAGCCAAGCGAACTTGGCTGGCAAAGCTGCGCCAGAGCTGAAAGGGTTTGGGAACTGATAAAAGGAGGGTTTTAAAAATGGTATTTTAAATTAATATTTTAGTTCCTCACCCTTATTTTGAGGAGGAGCCACCTGTGGATCAAACTCCCGCTCATCGAGAGCCGAGACCATCGCCACAATGCCCCACAGCAGCAGCAGGCGGAACATTTTCTTGAATCCCAACCATTCCATCGCCTTATAAACACCTCCAACCAGAGCTTTCCCCCTCATAAAACCAAACTCTTATTAATTTCGTATCATAAATGGGACTTGCATAACATGTAAAAGATTTTATTGTTTCTGCACAAAGAAGTATCACAAAAAAAGGGCTTTGACTCATTCGCCAGCATCTCGCTTAACCATAGAAGCCGCCGCCATAGTATCCACCGCGTCCACGATACCTAGTCCGGGTGATGACACGGGTTCTGCCGAAGCCGCCGCCTGCATAGAACCCACCTCCATAGTAAGGTGGTGGCGGTGGGCCAAAGAAGGGCGGTGGCGGTGGGCCAAAGGGATAGTACTGACGCACTTTCCTCACACCCTCCTCTCCCGCTTCATTCTGGGCCGTTTCTCCCGCCTCCAAGAGCTGAGCGGAGTCGGGTTCCACCTCCACCACTTGGGATTCCTGCTCCGAGGCTCCCACAAAATTAAACAAAACCAGAGCCGCCAGGCTGAGCCACAAGAACATCCGCTTGTAATCCATTTCGCTTTCAGACTTCGCCAAATACTAAAACTCTGCCCCTACCTGGGCCTTAATTTATAGCCAAACATTTGCCAAGAACCATCATGGCCCAAAAGTCAGAAACAAAGGAGGTTCATTGGCATCGCTTGATTGCCATTGAATATGTCTCTCTTTTTTATTTTTCGTCTAATTTCAATTTCCAAGCCAAGCAAAGCCGCCGAGAATAATTATTAGCGTGAAAAAACCAAAAAACCCAAACAAATACACAAAAATACATTAGGTTGACCCAATCTTAATGTTCAGATGAAATGAAATACGATGCGGAAGTGTGAGGCAACAGTGGGACAATACCTAGGCCGGCAGATCTCTAAGGGGTGTAACTGGATCGAGGGGGTATTGATGGGTTTAAAAGGTTTTTTTTAGCTACTTATGAAGGCAGGTGACAAAATATATATTGGAAATAAAGAAGTCTTTCATTCAAGGGAGGATTTTGATTGTTACAAAAAGCACTGGAGAAAAATAAGGAGCTATTCATTTCTATAGATTCCTACTTTATATACGATTATACTAATTAATATAAATATATATATATATATATGTGATAGTCTTTATTTATATTAAATAATAATAATATATAAAAAAATATTAACTTTTAGTACATTTTTACTTTGGTAAAAATGCATATCCTGAAGATAAATCCAAGATGTTCTACTTGAACTCAGTATATCTAAGTATATAGGCCTTTTTAATCTATTTAGGATCGGTTAGTGCTTAATAACTATGTTTTTAGAATTTATTTAAGCCCATTAAACATTTATAGCTGCTCTAATTTTACTAAGACAAGAAGCAGGCCTGTTTACAGAGCTGTTTCAGAAGGGAGCACCCTCTTCCCCCTTAGTAACTTCTTCAACGAAGGTGGGGAACTCCTAGTTGGGAATTTTAGGGCAACGCAAAATGTAAATTTCCCATCCTTGGACTTTATTCCTTAACAAATTGTTAAAATTTATAATAAACAAACAGAGGGATCTGTACTAATAAAAGGCTTTACACATTTATGTATATACATATATGTTTTTTATTAATTCAACAATACCTGTAAATATATTTATATATTATTAATATATTAATAATACCCAATTTTTCTCAGTGTCCTCACCTTTGTGGATCTTGATGGATAATCCTCAATCATCATTTCAACATGCACATGTACACAGATAATCACCAAATGAATCAATGTCAAAGCCTTAACCTTGAGGCCAGAAGCCCAGGTTTTTTTGGAAGAAATTTCGTCGATTACGAATACCATGTGGGATTACTTAGTATCCAGTAACAAGTATCCAATTGCTCAGGCAGTCAGACAACTTGACCCACTGTAATCGCTCGATGGCCTGTTGTTTACCACTTAAAGAGGCTCCATACATATATCTTATGGAATATACAAGTATATATATTATGACAAACACCAGCGGCAGCGAGACTCTTCCAGAAATATATACAACCAGTTGGAGACCAAAAATATGCAAGCTCATCGAATCTGTTGATTCCAAACACTCGGCGAAACGAAACTCGATCTCGTCGCAGTTTTATTTGTTTATTCATTGTTTACGTTAGAGTCGCGAGATACACAGATTCAGATACATAGATACAGATTCAGATTCAGCCCAGGAAGCCGCCTTTGAATTTGGCAAAGCCCACAGCGCCGCCCACGAAGCCAGCGCCACCTCCAAAGCCTCCGAGTCCACCAAGTCCACCTAGACCAGCTGAGGGATAGCCATAACCCGGATAGCCACCTCCATAGCCACCACCATAACCATACCCATAACTGGGTACAGCCTGCACAGTGGAAATGCTGGAGACCACGGGCACAGTGGTAATCACTGGCACAGTTGACACCACGGGTATGGACGCCGCTATTATGGGAGCTGGGGCAGCAGCCACTGCTCCGCCTCCAATGATGCCACCTCCTATGATGCCGCCTCCACCGAAGCCTCCTATGTGCCGGGGTTTTCTTATGCTCTCCTCCTGATCGCTGCTGGAGAGGATCGGGCTGGAACTGACCAGGGCGGCGGATGCCACGACGAGCAGGTAGACCGACTGCCACAACATGATGCTGGAAACTGTTTGGCCTCAGCCCCACTCCCAACTGCTTATTTATGCAAATTAATTAGTGGCCAATGTTTGCTCTTACAATTCACATATTTTCGGGGCGCCCGGGTAAAAAGCCCCAGCTCTGTTGGCGGTTCTATCGGGGATTTATGGTGGTTTTGCCCAGTGGCCAAAGTGGTTCACACCTCATCATCGTCATCGTTAGGCACTGAAGGTCGCCGGTTTGGGCATTAAAAACCAGGTGACTTGGCCTAAGGTAACTCAAATCGTCTTTGGCATTACAGCGAACATGTGGCGCGATCTTCAGGTGCAATTTCTGCTCTTCCTCGGACTCTGTATTTGGAGTTCGGGAGCTCATTCCCTGGGAGGAGGAGGAGTGGGAGCTGTAGGAGGAGTGGGAGCCATAGGAGGAGTGGGCGCTATTGGAGGTCTGGGTGGAATTGGTGGAGTCCAACAAGTGCCCGTTGTCCAGCAAGTTCCCGTTGTCCAGCAAATTCCTGTTGTCCAGCAGGTGCCCCTCATCCAGCAGCAACCCCAAGCTCTGGCACTCGGCGGAGGCGGCGGCTTCATTGGCGGCGGCGTTGGAGCTGGCGCTGGCTTTGGACGTTACAAGGAGAGCTATCGAGTGAGAGCCAGAGGCTTCGGCGGTGGATTCCGCGCCCGTTACGACAAGAAGTATGGCGGAGGCTTTGCGGGATTCGGAGCTGCTGGCGGAGCGGGCTTAGGCGGTGGAGCGTTGCTAGGATAAATATTAAAAAATTATGTAGTAAAAATATTAATGTAATTGTTTTTTAATAGAAGGAATAGAAATAAAATAATTAAATTTTGACATGTTATTAAGCGTATGTTGAAAAACAAATAAAAAATTGTTTAGTTAAATTTAACTCTTGGGTTAGCCTACTTCTGCGTTTTTCTTGAAAAATGGTTTTTGAAATCGGAACTCGATAAGTTTTCAAAACATTTACTTGAATTTTAGACCACAGTATACTTCAAATTGCTATAACTTTATAAATTATTTAAATAGAAAACTGTTTATTTGGCTAAAACATTCTTAAAAGTATACAAATTTTTTTAGTATAATGATTTTTTAATAAATTCCATCCTTAAAACATAATTCTATCAAATGTAACCCTTAAGAACAGAGCACCCTGTTTTTTCCGCTCTGGATTTTATGCTGACACTGGCAGATTTCACCTCTCTCTTCCACCCTCTATGGCTTGTCCCATTCATTTCTTTCCCAGCCAAATGAGTCCACTCTCTGAGTCCACACTCTTAGTCTTCTCTCTTGCATGCGTTTTACAACGTAAAATTGAGGGTTACAGGTAAATAAGGTCCAGTTTGGAAATTCTACATGGGTTAACACGTAAAATTCGGCTGTTTGACATGTAAAGTCTAATAGAACGACAAGGTTTCATTCATATTTACAAAGATAAAGAGAGAGCAAGAGAGAACAGTCCACCACATTCAAGGGAAGAGAAAGCAAAATTACACTCTCTCTTCCTCTCTCGGTAAGCAAAAATATCGATATTTGAAAAATATCGAAAGCGACAACGATGTCTCCGCTGCTCTGCTCAAATCAAAAGTTTTTCATTTTCCGTCGTGTGCAGACGCTTTTCCAGTTGTTATCCGCCGTTCTGGGATTCCCGCTGGCGCGTGCTCCTCTGATTAGCAGCTCCTTTTTGGCGGACATGTGGAAGAGTCCTTAAAGGACGAGGAAGCCAAACTAATAACGTTTAACGGTCAAACGGTGCGCCCCGCCTGGCTGCCCTAAAAATAGCAAAAATAAAATCAGGCAAAATAGGCGAAAATAGCAGAAAATAACGAAAATAGCCAACAGACATGCCGTGTTTTTGTGCCTGTGAGTGAGTGTGTGTGTGTGTTGGGGCTAGTGAAGTGGAAATCCGTTTATAAATAAAACAACGCTGGGCCAAGAAGAGTGAAATCATTATTATTGTATTGGCCAACTGCCCAGCAAAAAAAACTCCAGGTGATAACCTCCTTTTGAATGTCTTCTTCCTCTTTTTCGGGGCCAGATTTTTTTTTTTTTTGTTGTTAATCAAATTCTCTGGGGAAAACTTCCAATAGTGTGGCCGCTCTTTCTCTCTCCCGCGCTGCTGCTTGCACTCTCTCCTCTCTCTTGGCTTAACGCTCTCCCTTGCTTTCTCTTTAACAGCCCGTTATTTTGGTGTGACCAGGTCTCTAATTTAAAGTACACAGAGTGCAATTACTTTAAGTTTTCAATTTCTTGGTGGAAAGTGGGTTGATTTGGGGGTGTTGGAGACCTGGAACCTGCCTTATCTACTAGTCACAATGGCTGCCTTAATTCCCCATCCGCTAAAAAACGCCTCGAGCAACGTCATTATTTTGCTTTTCGCCAGTCCTCTTGGCATGTCTCGGTCTTCCAAAGCGCAATTAGTCTAATTGCGGACAGGCTTTGGCTTTTCTCGACTTCTTGGCTTTCTGCTTGTCACTTGGCTGATTGGCAGCAGTAATAGGAGCAAATGCAACAAATGCAGTCCTATTAAGAAGCCTTGAAAGAAATCTATCAGACTTCAAGGATAATTAAGCGAAATTTCTTTACCATTGAGGATTCAGTCGGTTTGTAATTCCTTTAAACCTTCTAAATATAAGGAAAATGCATAAATTTTTTTATGAAGTATTATTTCTCAAACATACTTTTGAAAAACTCTTAAATTTCTTGAACAATATTTTTTTAAGCAGTCAGGGATGCCACAGAATTTGCTGTAGTTTTAGAATTTTTTAAAAAGATGTTTAAAAGTATGTAAAAATATTTTACATTCCCGTTTTTTAATACTTTGAGACTGTAATATTTAAAAAAAAACATGCTTTTGGAAAACTCTTAAATCGCTTTCAAAAATACTTTTTTTAAACTTTCAGGGATGCCACAGAATTGGCTGGAGTTTTGACATAAATTAAAAAGATGTTTAAAAGTATGTAGAAATATTTTACAATCCAATTTTTGAATACTTTGAGACTCTTTTTCAAATAATTCTAAAACCATAGTAATTTTTATGGCTCCCCCTGTATAATTGTAAACTGAAACCCCTTGAAAACCATAAAAATGTGCCGAGTTTTATAAGTGCTCTCTTCCCCAACTCGAAATCACTTATATATCTCTCTATATACAATGTACATAGTACTCTATGGTGGTGGTTCGAGTGAAGCATGTCCTTCTGCGGCTGCACTTGCTCCACCCCCGTTGGAATACCCTTGAAATTGCTTGCAACCCCCGCTCGGATCCCACGCACTGACGTAGCTGCAACTCGGCCTGGAAACAGTTTTTTGTTGTGCGGCTGTGTGTACCCACGAGTATGTAGTTCAAGGTCGTTAGCCATGATTCGGCCGGGGGCTATGGCGAGTGTGTGTGAGATCCCGTTAACAAATGCAAAAGGCTCAAGACGCTATTCTCGGACTCCAAAGCGTCCGCTGAGGTGACACTAATGACCGCCCACCGCCCACCGCCCACAAGGTGGCACTAATGAGCACCGGTCATGCAACGTGTGCTAGTGACCCCTCACAGCCTGGCTGCTGACCAAGAGCGAGATGATTCCCTCCAGCAACAGGAAGGGCAGTCACTGAGCAGTTAATGGAGTGCAGATTGCAACAGCGGGCGCCGACATTCCGGGCCACTAGCCAGCGGAAAGTGCCCATAAATTTCAGCAATCTCTAATCAACTTACCCCCTGGCCAGCAGCCAACACATTTAACATCCAATGGGCAACATCAGTGGGCAACCTACTTGGCCCCGGCTTAATGTCAGCTAATTGCATTGGCGCTCCGGCGGCGGGAGCTCTTAGACCCAGCGTGGTCGTCGTCAGTGGGCCACGACACCCGCGACCCGACTCCGGCGGCGAAACAAGTTCAATGAGGCGCAAACCGTTGTTATGGTTACAGGGAAACAAACAGTGGAGCTTCGGAATAAGGAACTGTCTTTAATATTAAGAACATGAAGCCTAGGTATTATTAAAAAAATTAATAATAATATTAAAAACTAAGGTAGCTAAAACTAAATTAATCTAAACTATAGTGAATGCACTTTAACTCAAACTTTAACCACTCTCAAATTTGTGTATAAATATTTTTTTTAGTTCAAATATTTCCTGGCAAAAAAAAAATTACATATATTATATTTAATTTTTATTTTGTTTTTCTATTCTTTCTTTAAATAACTTAAAAACCCATCTAAAAATGGTTTATAACTGAATAAGTCAAAAGACGTTTAACAAACATCCTTTTAAAATCTAATTTTTTAATCACAATAAACATTTGAAACCTTAAAATATTTTTTTCAAGTAGTTCAAGTTGGCAAATTTAATAAAAATTTATAAAAAAGTAGCTTTTATTGCTTATTACTTTATTAAAACATATAAAATGTTTAACTTTATTATAAAGAAACTCAACCAAAGCTAAAACTATGCAATACCAAACGAAAATTCAGCATATAATCATATATAACTAGTTAGCTTTTTCAATAGTCCAAATTCCGAATTCAATCATGGACAAACTTAACTCAACTTAGTCCTTAATAACACTAAACAATCTATTTCCCTTTCAATAAAAATCGAACAATATTTTTATGGCTTTTCTCCTACTCCACTCCAACTACTGTTTATTTGCCAAAAATGTTAATTCAAGCTAATGAAGTGGCACTGTTTAGTAATTTTCCTGGCATAGCTTCGCCAGTGTCTGGTGTCCTTTGTGGCGAGTGACGCAAAAAGAAGTAGCTGTGGGGAAGGGGATGGTTTATGGTTTTTCGGGGGGGCGGCAGCCTTGGGCTGTTGGAATTATCATTCGGCATTTCGGCCGGGTCCTCCCCACTTGCCCCCTGTTGACATGTTTATGCGCAAATTCACCAAGTCATTCTCCTCCTGGTTCCGGCTTTTGTGTTAAAGTCCCGTATCGATTTTGTTAACTCGATTATAGGAACAAGGCCCAAAAGGATAAGCAAGGACAGTGACTCGTCGACGGTTGTGTGACATGCTAGCAGCAGTTATGGCATCGGACATTAACTGGGATCCAGGTGAGTGACGCACCGAGCTGTCAACGATGATGGATTAACCTGGTCCCCACTTTTCCAGCTCTCTCGAAACTGATCACTACGCTCAAGGAGTCGGACAACCTGTCCAATGACCAGGAGATTGACTTTCTGAAGGCTTTGCTGGAGTCCAAGGAGCTGAATGCCTTGGTCAATGTCCACACCAAGGTGGCCAAGGTGGGGCGGGACGATAGGCTGGCCCCAGTGCTCTCCACCTCCGCCCAGGTGCTGTACGAGGTGCTGGAGCAGCTCTCCCAGCGCTGCCACCTGAGTGAGGACTGCAAGGAGGCCTTCCATCTGCTGCAGGACTCGCATGTTCAGGTTATTATTATTTATTTTGTATATTTCTATTTCATAAATAAATAATTATATTTATTTCCCTAGCACTTGCTGTTCGCCCACGATGCCATTGCCCAGAAGGACTTTTACCCGCATCTGCCAGATGCTCCTGTCGAAATGGACGAGGACGAGGAGACCATCAAGATTGTGCAGCTGGTGAAGAGCAACGAGCCTTTGGTGAGTGTCCAGTAAGCCCTTTTTTCCCATTTTCCCATTTTCCATGCCCATCTCATTGCCGTGATCGCTGTCTTGTGCTGTCCTATCGCTTTTCCACTCTCTCGACTTTCATTTCCCTGACTATCATCTGCCAACTGCTCCTATCTCTGCGCCTCCATTCATACTCGCCGCCATGTCTCAACTCTTCCCCTCCAAATGCTAATCAATTTTGTAAATTTTGCTTTTGTCGAAAAAATCGAATAAAATCGAAATCAATTTCTCGAATTCGCCCATAAAAACCATAAATTAAAACCGAAAAATATGTAAAAAATAACACAGACAGGAGCACAGAGTGCGGAGCCAATTGTTGTAAGTAAACAAATGTCCATTGTTCCACAAAAAAACCACAAGAAACCACTACAGCCAGGAAGCTGCTGTTCCAGCACACATTGAGATACATTTTGTTGTCCCCATTCTGTTGTTCTATCCATCGGATACACCGGAAACCGCACTACACACACAGCAAACACACCACAAACACACCACCACAACATATATACATATTCCCTCTGCCATGTTGACGTTTTTAGTGACACTTTTGCCTACTTTTAGGGCGCCACCATTAAAACGGACGAGGAGACGGGCAAGATAATCATCGCCAGAATCATGCATGGAGGAGCTGCTGACCGCTCTGGATTGATACACGTCGGCGACGAGGTCATCGAGGTGAACAACATCAATGTGGAGGGCAAGACGCCAGGCGATGTGCTCACCATACTGGTCAGTAGAACTCGAAAACCGTGTCCGAGCTATAAATAGACGAAGCGGGAGAGTAACTTGAGTATAGACGTACTCAATTTAAGGATAAAACCATTTAAACTCAATAATATTTGTACTTAATTTTGCTGTGAGTACTTTTGTATTCATTTTGAGTTTTTTTGGTCTCAAAGTAAGGAAAAAAAACTTAATCTAGAAATTTAAATAAAATCCGTACTCAAAATAAGAATAGTACGAATTTGAGTACGCGGATTCTCAATTTCCGAATCCCATAATTCTCTCTGTGCAGGCTTAGCGCTTTAGAAACTCACCTTTCCTCCCTTCCAGCAAAACTCCGAGGGCACCATTACCTTCAAGCTGGTGCCCGCGGACACCAAGGGTGCCCAGCGCGAGTCCAAGGTTCGAGTGCGCGCCCACTTTGACTATAATCCGGATGTGGATCCCTATATCCCCTGCAAGGAGGCCGGCCTGGCCTTCCAGCGCGGCGATGTCCTACATATAGTGGCCCAGGACGATGCGTATTGGTGGCAGGCCCGCAAGGAGCACGAGCGCTCGGCGAGGGCAGGCCTGATACCGAGTCGGGCTTTGCAGGAGCGTCGCATCCTCCATGACCGATCGCAGAAGGATGGCACCGATCTAGACTCGAAGCGTAAGCATCCGCCTTTGCCTGCTGCCTTGGGAACCTGCTCCCTACCATCAGTTTCATTACATAAAAATCCTCCTCTTGTTTCATGTCATCTTCCCTTCATCAATTAACCGAATTAACCGCCCGAATTGGCCAACTTCATTAACCTGCTAATCCCAGCCGGATCATGCGCCTCACTCTGCACCACCCCACCCGGCTCACCGCGCCTGCCCGCCAGCAGCAGCAGCTCCTCCTGCCGCCAGCCCAAGACTAAAAAGATCATGTACGATTTGACAGAGAACGATGACTTTGATCGCGAGCAGATAGCCACGTACGAGGAGGTGGCCAAACTGTATCCCCGTCCCGGGGTCTTTCGGCCCGTGGTGCTCATTGGGGCTCCTGGAGTAGGACGGAATGAGCTACGCCGCCGGCTCATAGCCAGGGATCCCGAGAAGTTCAGGAGTCCAGTGCCATGTAAGTTATTCCTTACCTGGATTTTACCTTTAATAATTATCCTTTCTCCTCCTCAGACACCACCCGACCCATGCGCCCTGGCGAGGTGGCCGGCCGCGAGTACATCTTTGTGGCTCGCGAGAAAATGGACGCCGACATCGAGGCGGGCAAGTTCGTGGAGCATGGCGAGTACAAGGGCCATCTGTATGGCACCTCCTCGGAGAGCGTTAAGTCCATAGTGAATGCCGGCTGCGTGTGTGTCATAAGTCCACACTACCAAGCCATCAAGACGCTGCGCACAGCCCAGCTGAAACCGTTCCTCATCCACGTCAAGCCGCCAGAGTTGGATGTCCTCAAGGCCACGCGTACGGAGGCCAGGGCAAAGTCCACCTTCGATGAGGCGAATGCCAGGAGCTTCACCGATGAGGAGTTCGAGGACATGATCAAGTCGGCCGAACGCATTGACTTCCTCTACGGGCACTTCTTCGACGTGGAGCTGGTGAATGGGGAACTGGTTAATGCCTTTGAGCAGCTGGTCCAGAATGTGGATCGCCTGGAGACCGAACCCCTGTGGGCGCCCTCCATGTGGGTGCAGTAAGGATGCCAAAGATGAGGAGAGAGGAGGAAGAGCATTTCATGCAATTTGTTGAACAACACCAAAGTATTTTTTGCCATACGAATTTAGCAATCTGCTAGAGAGGAGACAGAGAGGAAGAGGAGTCAGAGAGAGACACTATTTACCCGTAGGAAGGTCCTGCTGGGCACTCCCGTCCCGGCCTTAGTCCTTTTCACGACATGTACCTTTTTGCGTAAAAGTGAAAACAAAGAAATGAATACAATAAATAGACACAGAAGGAAGACACGAAGGAAATTTGAACTCGAACGGCAGCAGAATCTACACTAATAATAATTTTCTCCCTATCTTCAGGAAAATCGCAATAAAAAATTTATTTGTTCTTTATAAAAAATTCCCTTGTTTTTAGAACATTTTTTCTTGTTTTGAGAACAATTTCCTTGTTTGAAGTAAATGATTCTGTATTTTTTCTTAATACAAGAACATATTTCTCAAAACAAGGAAAAATATTCTTGTATTGAGAAAAAATACTAAAAATACTAAAAGAAAATTCTTAAAACAAGGAAAATTTTCTGAAAACAGGACAAAATGTTCTTGAATTAAGAAAAAATACTGAATTTTTTTTTTTTAAACAAGGAAATTTTTCTTAAAGCAAAAAAAAAATCTCTAAAAACAAGGAAATTTGTTCTTTTATTAAGAACAATTATTTTACGGCGATTTTCCTGAAGATAGGGCGAAAAATATTATCAGTGTATCTTACATTTATAACTACGATTTAAATTTAAATTGTAAACGAAAACCAAAAGAAATTGTTGTACAAAATTTATTTGTGTTCAAAAAAGAAAGGACTAAAATTATAAATGTATTTATTACACGTTGTTGAAATAAAAAAAAACAGAGTTAATCCCCCCGTAAACATAAAGCTAACTAATATTGTATCTGGATTGTATATACAAACTCACTCAGCCACTAACTAGAGAGTCTCAATTCAAAAACTGATTGAAAATTTGTTGAAAACAAGTGAGAACCTAATAAAAACCTATTTTAAATGCGAAAAATAATAGTTAATATATTTATTTAGGTTAGAGAAGACATTAGACACAGCTTTATTTGGGCAGCACTCATGTTTACATATATATAACATATATATTTATCGTATATATATAGTATATAATCTCTCACCTATGTCCTATATATGTGTAAAGTTAGCTTATGCATATGAAGTCTATCCAGGATGTATTGTTCAGTTTTCTTGATTGTTTGTTTAATTTATTTTTGTGTGCGAAGACAAGGACTATTTTCAGGTATCGCTGTCGCCCATATCCTTACACCGACCATCCCTATAGCTAGAGCTGCGACTTCGTCCCCGATCGGGACACACTGAGTCCGTAGAACTGGGCCAGGCGTCGTGCTTCCCTCCATCCAGCCTCCACTGCCCCATGGACCGTGGAGTAGTAGTGCTCGCTGGACGCCTCGCCGGCGAACTGGACAATTGGTCTGTCGCAGCGGCTCTGCTGCCAGGCCTCGTCTTCCTCCAGCTGCTGCTCCCTCTCCGGCGTGGTGGCCACCACGGTCAGGGGATAGGCCAACTCCCGGGCGCCCGTGCCCAGCTGCTCGGTGTCCATGGAGCGATAGGAATAGGAACCACGGAAGTTCTCGTTGGTGTACCAAGTCGAGGTGCGGAAATTCGAGGGTTCTGGGATCTGCCACTTGAGGAACCTCCGGAATAGGTACATGATACCCGCCTGGACCTCGTCCACGGGCAGAGTCTCCATGTGCCGGCCATTTTCGTTGGTGATCCAACCCGCCAAGATCCTTGGCTGATAGCTCACCCGGTAGAAGCCAAACACATCCTCCAGCCAGGCTCGCGAGGTACCTCTAATATCATCCAGGTCCTCGTTGCGCCACAGCAAGGTGAAGCCCGTCCAGTCCTCGGGCCAAAAGGCCTGAGGAAACTCCACAAAGATCTTGTTGACGGTGCCAAAGGCCAGGCCATCGATGGCGCGCTGCTTCTCCACCGGAAGCTGGGGCTCAAACAGCCGGAAGTGCTGATCCTTAAGGACTCCCAAAGAAACCGAGACCACCACATGGTCTGCCACGCAGCTGTCCCCATTGCTCAGCAGCAGCTCCACGCGTCCATCGTTCCGATTCCAGTTGATTTTCTGCACCCGAGTGCCCAGGAGCAGACGCTGCTCCAGGACACCATGCTCCACCTTCAGCTCGCGGGAGCGCATGAGCAGCTTCAGCAGCTCCACATAGCCCTTGTCCTTCCAGTTGAGCAGGATGTCGCCCTCGCACTCCCAGTAGTCCAGGTAACCCCTGCCAGAGACCTGCTCCAGCGAGTCCGAGGCCTCCACGGAGTTTTCGAATTTCTGGTAATTCACAAAGAACTCCCTGGCCACCTCGGCATCTATGTCGGAGTTCTCCGGGCGCCGGAGAGTGTCGTAGAACTTGTTGGTCAGGTAGCTGCCCAGGGAGCCACTGCAATGGCGCAGCTCCAGCTGCCGGGTGACCAGGGAATCGCCCACGATGGCCTTCAGCCGATTGGCCACCTGATCAGGGATCACATCGCCATTGGAACGCACGCACTGGTAGTTCTCGTACACGGGACCCGTGGACTCCAGTAGCTCCTCCTCCTGCTTGCGGGTCAGCTCGTAGACTATGTTGTCTCGCTCCCCGTGACACCACTGGGCGCCCAGATCGATGACATTGTCCGCAAAGGGAATGGTGTGTATGCGACCGCCTACGCGATCCTCCGCCTCCACGACCAGCACATTCTGGAAGCCCAGTTCCAGGAGCTTGGTGGCACAGGCCACGCCCGAAGCTCCGGCTCCGATTACGACGATCTTGCGATCCAGATTCTTCCGCTGTGCGCCACTCATTCCGGGTAACTGAATCTGATCTGGAAAGGAAGGGGTGTGAGAGAGCGCACAGAAGATATGCAAAATTTAATGACGGGGCAGCTTGAGTTTCAGGCGGTGCCAATTGAGAATGTACTGGGAGAAAAACTAGCTAAGATCTGGATACAGGGAATATTTTTTATATTAAAAGAATTTCTTAATTATTTCCACGGTATTTATCAAAAATTTTAATTGTAATTTAAGTTTTAGTATTCTGATAATTCCCACCCATTTTCAAACAGCCGTTTTCCTATATCCTTTTTTCCTGCAACAGGTTGCTTATGATTCCCAATTTGTTTTTTAGGGCGTTTAAGTCGTTAAACGTTAAAAAAAAAGATAACTAAACTTCTATTTATAATTACTCTTATAATTCGCAACCACCAGCTTATTTCTTATATCTTTGGAGCAACAAGTTCTTGCTTATGATTTCAAATTTGTTTCTTAGGGCATTTAAATCGTTAAATCTAATAGCTTTTCCTTCTCTTAACCTCAAAATTACTTTGTATGGTTTATCGTTTCCCCAATGCTGTCATCTATTGTTTGTAAAAACCAAACACATGTCTATATAAATAAAATATATGTATATTCTTTCCCCTCAGACTTTCACTTTCAAAATAAATGCAAAAATGTGTAGACGTACATATTATTTGAAAACAATATATAGGCGATGCAGAGCCTACTAATAAACAAATGTTGTGCAATAAACAAATTGAACGAGTACGTTGTACATAAGAAAATGTTGAATTGAGGCTAAATTCATTGATTTGTTAAATTAATATTTACGTAATTGGTAAATATATTTAATTATTCTGAATCTTCAGTTCATTTTAAGGATTCAAGAAGTAATAAAAAATGAGATAAACCGAGTAAGCCGAATAGAGTTTGAATCACCTTTAATTAAACTGAGAGTTAAATTAGATTTGAAGCTTAACTGGACGTTAAGAAACCGGCACTTAAATTATTTTTAAAATATTATAAGAAAAAGATTAAAAGGAAATTATTATAAGGAAATGTACCCCTTATATATATATTTTCACATATATTCTAAGTAAAAATTTGTCGGGAAATGGAATTGGAAAAGTTTTGAAGTCTTGCCTTGCCGTAAATTTATGGAAACCTTTTCTTTATTCTAGCACATTTTCTTATTTTTAATTCGATTTTTCTAAAAAACCGAAGAATAATTTTATGAATGTAGTGAAAAACTATTTATTTATTTTTTCAGTGTTCCCCCTGGACATTAGATTGTTCCCTGGAACTGGTGCTGTTGCAGTGCAATTCCAGACACTTGAATTTGATCGCCGCCCACACTTGCAATAACAAAGATGTTTTTGATTAAAAAGTAACGGCTGTTTCTCTCCGCTCATCTGTTTCGATAACGAATTCCGACTGGTGATAAGAGCTCCGAAAAAGCTCCCCCAACCTCAGGCGCAGCCACAGAGCAACACTTTCGGCCAAAGGCAAACACACAGGCACAGTCGCTTGGGGCTACATGAATTTATTAATAGCCACATAGTGGCGAAGGGAGGGGAGAGCACAGGAAAAGCGGGGAAATCGGGAGGTCCACGACCCATCCCAGGAGGAGTATCTAGCCAACCGGACTAGCTGGTTTTTTACCTGGAGTTGCCCTGAAATCGTTCAAAGGAAGTGTGGCTGCCGCCCCCTTTCCCTAGGCGGAAGCGAGAGCGCAGCATTGATTTTATATTTGGCCAAAAATGTTCAAGGTTTTCGGCGACAGGCGGCAACAAACAAAAATACATAAGAAACATCTTTCGAGGGGGAAATGGAATTTTCTTTTCCTTTTCAATTTTCGGGGATGTTTATGGGGGAGGGGTGGCCAGGTACTTATGCTTTCACTTTACCTTCACTCCACGCCCAACCACTCACCAAAAATTAACTACGAAAATCGTTTCAACAATTTAACATTTCAACCGGAGTTTAACTTTAAATATATATATTTTTTTTACAATTTCTTTGTTGTATTTCTAAACTCCAGCTCCGCGGAAAATTCTTACTGCGGCGGAAATGCAAACAAAACTGAAAGCCGAAAAACCGAAAACATCACATGGAAACGTGCTGCTCTGCCCGTGTGCTTATGCTGCGTCCAGGGGCGTAGTCCGAAACGCCAGCGGGGCTTATGTGGCATGCGATTTGGATGGGACCCCTTGGTGACGCCCCTGAGCGCTCTGCGCAGACTGTAAGCTCGCGAAAAGCTCTGAGTAAAAGCCCACAGCACAGCTGCTGAGTGGGGTAACAATGAGTGGGTTGTCGAGTGGTTTGAAAACGAGGAGGTTTGGCCCCCCTTCCTTGTTCGAAGTGCACAGAGAAAAATATTAGTAACCTCAGAATCACAAAAGGAATTTAATATGGTTCGAAATTAAAGTTATGTGAGAGCCAGAGTTTCTAAATAATTAATTTAATTTTTTTTTGCATATAAAATCGAACTTAAAGAGCAAATTCTTGGGTAAAAACTTTACTAAGCTGAAAACGTATTGCATTTTTTATATAATTATCTATGAAATATGTGGTCTGTTAATTTCTTGTTAAAACAAATTTTATTTAAAAGTATTTATTGTCGAAATACTATCAGAGATGCCACAGAATTCGCTTTTAATTCAAAATTGATTGAAAATGTGCCTAAGAATATGCAGTGAAAAATATTTGTAGCATACTTCTAAGCACTATTTTAATTGGCTTTAAATCGTCAGCAAATTCTGTGGCAGCCCTGTATAAATCTGACACGAAATAAATTAGAGTTATCAAAGTCAAACGTTTTTATTTGAAGTCTTAAACAAAAAAGTGCTTTTAAATTAAAAGAAAAATAATTATGCCAGAGATCTTTTTTTAGCCCACAAAAACTCACCGAATTCATATAAGATGAGGTATATATATTTTTCTCTGTGCCCTCAAGTTATCCTCTGGTTAACCCCTTAAAAAGTTTCACACTTTGGCTTTAAATTATTCATTTATATATATATATTATATATTTACTCAACTGCATACAAGTTTTTCATTTTTTTGCTAGTTTTTGGTTAGAGGAATTTCCTAAGACTCTTCGTATAATAACTCGTTTGATATTGGTAGGTCCTTTTATATATATTTAAATATATTTATATGTAGATATATCCTTCGATGTATGTACAGGTCAGTTGCAGTTATCCTTTGGCCAAAATCGGGAATGACAGAACTCGGGAGCACTTGGTATATTACTAAGTAGTTAGTTATCTTTTATTACCCGCCTACATTGACTTTACATGATCATCAAACGGTCCATATAGCTTTGGAATTACACATTATAATTAGAGGGAGGCTCTGGTAGACCTGGTTAAAATTGTCTTTTGTTTGTCGTATATATACAGCAAGGGAGTTTACTTGAAATATGCTGATAATTCGTTAAAATACAAAACCAAGCCAAGTTCATAAATAAATCTAATTTACACTAAATATATATAAACGATTTGAAAAACAAGAAACGAAAGCAATTACAAAATAATAAACAAAATTATCACAAACAATAACAGCCCGGATAGGATGAGAATTGCGGCCCATTGTCGTTTATCTGTGAAGAGAATAAGAAGATATGTTAGAATATATCAAGGTTTTAGTTATATTCAGGAGGAAATGTCGATTTTGGGATTGGAAAGAGGTAAATGCAATTATTATTCTAACATTTTAGATAAAGAAAACAGCCATTAATTAGTCAGAGTTGCAAAATCTTGACTAATTAGCAATCCCCAATCGAAAATCTCCACCTGGAATGCCTTGAAACTCCTCCAATAAACACTCACCATTATTCATGTGCAAGAATTTGGCAACTTTCTTCATGGTCGTGTCCAGCTTGGACTCCGTGGTATCGAACTCGTTCCCAAAATCATCCAGCATCACCGCCTGCTCGTCCAGCTCCACCCCAATTTGCCTTGAGACCGTCTTCAGGGTCCCGATCGAGTCACTAATCATGTCTAGCTGCTCATCCTGACCCTGAATCATGCGCTGCTGTATAGACACCGTCTCCCCGACATACCTATGACTGGGACTGTCCATGCCACCCGCATGCTGCTGCCCATAGTGACTGGGACTGTCCAGGGCATTCTCCAACTTCGAGTACTTGGTGCCGCTGTGACGGGAAGCGGCTGCTGCTGCCGCCGACATGGTTCCGGCTATGGTATTGGCCACCGCCTGGCTGCCACTGTTGATCAGCGAGTTGCCGTTGAGTCCACTGGGACACTCGACCAAGTAGGCGCGATCGTTGTGCGGATGCTGGTGATACTCGTTGGAGTTCGAGTTGGTATTGGAGCTGGCAATGGCAATGGAGCTGTGATTGTGATTGGGGCTGTGGCGGTCGTTGTCGAGCAGCGGCTGGTGTGCGGTGATGTCTCTGTCCCGGCTCCGGTTCAGGCTCATCTTATCCTTCATCTGCTTGACCTCATCGCGGGTGTTGTCGATGAAGTGGCGCCGGCTGGATAATTCACGGTTGTCGATACGAAACTTGCTCGGGTTCTTCTCAACGATGCGTAAGGATCAGAAATGGGTTAAGTTTAGGGTTAAGGAAACCAAGGTGATTAAGGTGTTAAGGTGTTAGATTAGATACCAGGTACTCAGGTACTCAATGCTTGGAATTATATAAGTTATATTGACTCTTATCTTATCTCAAGTAGCATAAATGTTAAATTATGACCAAATCAAAGACAATGCCTCAACATTTTTGGGCTTAATGTTCGAAACAGTTCTTATATGTACAAAATTGTTGAATTATTAATTACTTTTAGAGCTCAACAAAATATTTCCAGCTCTGAAACTGCTTTAGCATCCATTCAACCCATTGAGTACTCGAGTAATGAATTGATTTTTCAATTGGTTTTTGGCAAAAGGATATTGATAGTGTCCTCGAGGTCCTCGAGATCCCACTCGATGCTCCGCAGCGAGTTACGCAGCTCGGTGGTGGTCCATTCAGCCTCCGTGCCACCGCTCTCGCCCAGCTCCCGCCAACGCAGATAGAGGCCGCGGGTTTTGTTCAGAGCTTTGAATACCTCGCTGCAAGCAGAGAAAAAAACAAAACGGATAAGAATTTTGAGGAAAATCTCTACGAAATATAAGGGAAACTGCATTCGCTGGCACCTACTCCTTGACCACGAAAAAGGGATCCTCCAGAGACATGCCGTGCTCGCTGCTTCTTGGCCCCAAAAGCGAAATGAACACTACTCCTCCTCTTTCCTCTTAGCGCTTTCTCTCGCACTTGACGGTTATTTTCATGGATTTTTCCGGGCGAAAACCAACCCCAAAATCCGAAGGTGGATGCGTGCGGAAAATGCAAGTGGAAAATCCCAGCGATTTTTGGGGGGAGTTTTCAAATTACAAGCAAAAAGGGGGGGATTTCTGTTTTCCTTTCAAAGTATTTTTTTATAGCAGGAATTTCACAATCAACTGGGTTTTATCTTTGGCTGGAAGTGTAGTTTGCACAGCACACGTTTATTGATTATTGCACCAAACGACGGGCCCGCCGCTTATCGCCCCGATTCCTTCGTAGATACTCCGCCGGATTGCTACGATTCCGCTGATTCCGCCGATGGCCCAGAGAACACTGCCGTTATTCGCGCTCCGGAGGCGCAAAATCCCCCTTCATGTGGAAGAACGTAAGCGTTTGTTTACGCCGCTCCCGCGCCTGCGCTTGCGCTGTAAACCTTAACCTGCGTTCAACCCTTGAAACTAACGTATTATTTTTGGGAAAATAACCGCAAGAACTACCCGAAAATTGACCTAGAGATTCCACAACAAGAGAATTGGCCAAAATGCCAGCACTGCTCTCCATCGGTCTTACCTGCTGCTCGTCTCCACCTCATTTAGCAAGCTGCGACCCAGGAACACGATGGCACTTATTAAATTTCACTTTACACACGAAATTTGGCTACAGTTTGCTTAAAATATTTCTTATATTTATTTGTTTTGGTTTTTCTGACTTTTTTGCTGCAAAACAAAACTGCCAGCTGTGGTATGACCTAACGCCTGGGCTAAAAACGCGCTAGTGCATTTTACAAACATTTTGGTATATACCAGAAAATATACCAGAAAACCCGTTACATACGTGCCTTTGTAAAAGGTGGCAACGCTGCTGACAGTACAATTCTTAAACATTTTAAAAAACTTTATTTTAAAGTAAGAAATCTGAAAGAAAGAAGCTACTGAGAGTTCTAAGCCCATTTTATTCATTTGCAATAAAAATGCTTTAAAATATAAGGCCTTATCGAAATTTTCTTGTTTAACTTTTCAAAGATATTTCAGTTTTTAGAAGTTTTTGAATAGATTTAAAATATCTAAAATATTATATCTTTTTAAAATACAATGTGACCAGGAAAAACATATTTTAGGCTCAATTTATGTTGTGCTACAGCCACACTGCTCACTTGTCCGCTGTCCGTTTCATTTTGTCCCGCTATCAATTTTGTTTGAAAAGTCCCAGCAAAATGTTGCAAAACGACGCGGTGCGCACTTTGCAATATGACAGTGAAATTCGCGTGGCCCAGCAGCCAAATCCCACAGAACCGAGAGGTAAAATCTATTTATATTCGGAAAAAGAAAAGAAAACATAGTGATTCACCCGCGGACACTGGTAACTAAACTGTGTTACCAAAACTGATAAGGATTGCACCGGATTAATTGTTATTGGCGAGTGTGTCACAGTTCGACGCCAGTGTGTAGCCACCAGTTGGCTATATCTTATCGGCTGGCATTCTGTTGTGGTCCCGGACACTTCAAGTGCCTTTGTTTGGAACAATCGAACCGACCTTACATACTATAAACCATAAAGAAAAACTTATCAGGATCGAAAGTTTGGGTTTTATATTCCAAGAAAAGTAATAAATATTTAAGGGAATTGAAAATCTGACCTGAAATTTCGCATTTCTTCCAATACTCAAATCTTTTATTTGAAAAAACACTTTTTTGGATAATAAAGATATCGCGGTAATTTTTAAAGCAATATAACAAATTTGTTGATATTTTTAAGGCATTTTTATTTATCAGTGTCAAAACAAATAAAAGTCGTTCAAATTGGGGAAACTACATTAAAATCTTGACCTAATTCTTATGAAGAAAATTATCGAAATATGATGAAACTTCTATATTTTAAAAAATATTTAAAAAATGGAAACAGATTGAATTTAAATAACACTAATCTATAATATTTATTAGGCTTCGACAGTTAAAAATTTTTTAAAGCCAAGTACTGGTTTCCGTATCAGAGCTTTGACTGTATAATTTCGCTGCCCTTACAAGGAACTCATTTCCTGATTACTTTCAGTTTACGACTCCCACATCAGCATTACCTCACAGCCCCGTCCGGAGGCACCCCGCATCCCACTGCCGATGCCCATTGCCACGGTGACGGGTAGCCGAACTTTTATTCCCCTTTCCGGCTACGAATGCCTGACGGATCTACCCTCAGTGCATATAGAACAAACATTTGAGCTGAATGAAGGTACTTATGATCCTCTGATAATATCCTTAAGCTTCCAATTCTAAAACCCATATTCCTCTAACAGCCCTCACAGGCGTATCCTCGGAGAATCGCTATGTGGTGCGTTCCCCCTTGGGCGATGCCATCTTTGCGGCCAGCGAGAGTTCAACGGAGAAGAATCGCATGGTCTGGGGTGCAGGACGACCCTTTCAGATGCACCTGCTGGACAAAACACATCAGGAGGCTCTGGTATTCCGCAAGAAACTGGCCCTAGGATCGCTCTGCTGCCAGCCCAAGTGCTTGGAGATCTGGATACCGCCGGGCAATGTGCTTGGCCGAGTGGTACAGTCGCCAACTTTCACCCAACCCGAGTTCTTTATCGAAGATGGCAACACCGGTCAGCCTGTGTTCTGTGTGGAGGGTCCTGCCAACTCGGGTTTCTGTTGCTTCTGCCTGCCCAAGGAAAGCTACTTTAAGATCAATTCGGGTGGCAATATGAGGGCCTCTATCGATCACAAGTGGGTGGCCAGTAAGTCTCAGTATACTACAAATATATACTTTAGCGATGCGAAGCTGACGTCCAAGGAGAGGGCTTTGATTCTGGGTTCGGCCTTTCTGCTGGTAAGATTTTTCCCACAAGTTATAGTTTTTACTATGAAAATTAACCAATCTTTTTCGTCTAGGAATACCTGTACTTCCAAACCCGCTTCTAATCGATAAAAACTTCAATAAACCTTATATTTTTTTGTATATTCACATTGATTTCTTTATTTTTTGTCATTTTTTTTGTATAAGTTTTTCTTTCATTTTTGTTTTGTGTTGTTTTTTTTCAGTTTTTTTGATATATTTTACAATAATGTAATAGATCACTTCATTTTCGTGTTGTTTAACCACATACATATACATTCACATATATATATATAGCATATATATATATCTATATGTGTAGATATAGACGATTTGTACAATAATTTTCATTTATCTCTATCAACTTTGTGTAGTTTTCTTAGTTTTTTTTATGATTTACCTAACCTACCGCTTAATGCATATATGACAACATATTGATTATTTACAGTTAGCTAATTCTTCATCATCATTTCGTTTCTCTTCTGCCAAAAATACAAAATTAAAACAAAAACAATTAAAAAGAGTCTCGTGGTCTCGTCGTTTTCAAAAATTAAAACAGAACTAGGGGCGCACATCATTTCATCATTCACCATTTGAAATAATAAGGAAGAACTACGTGATTTTCAGAGGATGTGGACTTGGAAATAAACCAATAATGTTTGGGTTCATTTCCCGTTCATTTTGGGTTTATTTCGCGTTCATTTTGGGTTCATTTTGGGGTTCATTTGCAGAGGATGAGGACTTGGAAATAAACCAATAATGTTTGGGTTCATTTTGGGTTCATTTCGCGTTCATTTTGGGGTTCATTTCCGGGCTAGGCCTTATAAATTATACACTTCTCTCGCTCTCTGGCTCTCTTCTTCACATTTTGTAGATAGACTCACAGCACTTCAGGAGTTTTTTGCATTTCTATGCATTTTTTGAAAACAAATTAGGGTTACAGGTATATAATATATAATATATATATAGATTTTTTTGCATGTGTGCCTGTTGGTTGGGTTTGGCTTATAGATACCTCCGAGCTGACATTGGATTCCTTAAACTAAATACTTAAGAGACACAGATCGAAGCGATCTGCTCGAGGGGAACCTCCATCCTCTGGGTAATTCCCCTCTTCAGAGTGTTAACACTGGAATAGCTGACTCGCTTATCTGGCTCTCCTATCGCTCGATTACGATCCGATTACGAGGTGGGGGTGCTTATAGGCTAGCTCTAGAGTTAGTTGTGTGTGTTGTGCCCAAATGCGATATGCTTAGACATTTGATATGCGCTCGTTGGAGGTGGTTTGGTCATGGCAACGACCCTCGCTCCTGCGATTGGTGGTAGACCGCCGGGTACTGATACTGATACCCTCAGCTGGGCTGCAGCATGTACATGTACTGTCAGTTGCTGGCCGCCGGAGAAGCAGCAACAACGGGTAGGGCTACAGGCACTGCAACCGCTGGTAGATCCTGACTGGAGCGAGCACGCTTCTCGCCCTCGGCTGGGTTATCGCTCTCCTCGCCCGTGCTGCTGAAGCTCCCAGGCAAACGACGCTTCAGATTGTGATTCAACCCATTGGCCACCGTTTCATCTTCGGACATGGAGCTGGCCCGCTTTGGAGTGTTGCCGGCACTGTCGTTGTCCAGCGAAGCAATGGCCGAAGCTATGGCCACGGCGGCACTGAACCCATCTTCGGAGGCACTGTCCTGCGAGGCAGGATTCGCTGGGTCCTGGGCCAGCTGCATCATGCCCGAGGGTGTGGTGTAGCCACTCAGCTTGTTGGGATCCTTCTCCAGCAATTTCTGAGCCAGCAACTTCAGGGAAATCAGCGAATTCTCACAGTCACTGGTATCGATCTCGGTGAGACTGATGCCGGCCCGTTCAATCTCCGCGTAGGTGCCAAAGGGCAGCTTCTGCAGACACTCCAGCTTCTGGACATGCGTCTTCGAGCGCAGATGCTTAGCCAGGTGACCATGAATGCGGAAGGCGATCTTGCAGTCGGTGCACTCAAAGGGTCGCGGATTGGAGGTGGTGGGCACTCCAAACGTGGACGTCATCATTACCTTGTTCTTGTGTGCCTCGGAGCGTTCGTGCTTCTGCAGGTGTCCCTGCGTGCGGAAGGAGATGCTGCATGGCTCGCACTTGAACTTGCGCTCCATGTAGTGGATGTTCATGTGCAGGGTGAGCTGATGCTGGCGCTGGAAGGTCTTGGCGCAGATGGAGCAGGTGGGACGGGCATCGCTGGCAATGGGAGCGGGTACGGGCCCAGCTCGACCGTAGGATACGTGCTGCGGCGGCTGCTGGAGATCACTGCTCTTGCTGCTGGGCGTGGAAGCCGCGTTCTTGAAGCCATCCTCGCCTACGATCACAGTGCGTTGTGTGGGTTGCGAGGTGGTTACGGGAGCTGGAGCAGGGGTTGAGGTGGTCACTGTTACTGAGACTGAAGCGGCGGCAACAGCTGCTCCTCCTCCTGTTTGTGGTTGTCCCAGAACTCCGCTAAAATCATTGGCATCCGGCTGCTGCACAGCAGCTGGCAGATTGGCATTGTGTGGCTCTGCTACAGGCTTCTCCTGATCCGATTCCTCGCTTTCTTCCTGGACAATCTTCACAGCAATTGGCGTAGGTGTAGCTGTAGGTGTTGGCGTTAGTGGAGCTACCACAGGCACTGTTATAGCTGGCAACTCCACCGCCTCTGGCGTCTTCACCTCATGCACTTCGATGCTGGGCACCTCACTGATGGCCATAATGGGTCGACTGCTGGTGGTTAAGAGATTACTTCCGCTGCTCATCACCGTGGAGGCCGTGGAGAACAAGGGATTGATCAGATAGCTGCCACTGAACTGGCTCTGCTTGCGCTTGGCATGATGCAGCGCCTGCTCCTTGATGTAGGTCTGCAGGAGGACATCCTCGCCCGCCTCGGCCGCCTCGTGCTTGGCCTGCTCCTCCATTTCGGCGGAGATGCGCACCTTGTCCGACACCGAGATCAAGGTCTTCATGAAGCAGCTCTCATTGCCAGAGCTGCCAAAGATCACATCGTGCATTTGCTGGGCCTGCGACTTGGGCAGATCCTGAACGGGCGGAGGTCCTACGGGCAATGGTGAGACCGCTGATGACATGGCGCCCCGCGGCTTGGTGAGATCCATTGGTGCACTCTCCTCGCTGGCCACGCTGCGCTTGGGCTTGGACTCCTCCGGATTGGAGTAATACTGTTCCTGCTTCTGATAGTCGAATGGCGGCTTGGGCGAGGTGAAGGAACACACCAAACGCTTGGGCAGCGAGCCCGTGGAACCAATGCTGTTGGCGGGACTGGCTGCGGGCAAAGGTGTGTCCTGCAGGAGTTGTGGGTAAGGCGACACACTCTGTGGAATGGGCGGCGTCATCGATAGCGACAGCAGGCAGCGGGCGGCTTCGTGTTCCTTCAAACGGGATTTGGACTCATCGGTGTCTAAGTAAAAGTAATCATGATTTAGTCTATATTCTAAGGGAATAATTATCTTAATCTTACCACTACTCTCCGACTCATTGTCGCTGTAATCATCGGAATCAGACTCTCCCGCCATAGAGGAGGTGCGCCCTCCTGCCGAGGTGCTGGACTGCTGATCAAAGTCCATGTCCACATCCAAGAACTCGCCATCGGCAGGCATGGGCCCGGGATTAATGCCCAGCTCGATGCACTTCTTGAAATGCGTCTTGGACTGCATGTGCTTGGTCAGATTCCCCTTGGTCTTGAAGCTGCAAGAGAAGATTAAGGATTAATATAACTTATTCAAGAGATTCCTCAACTCCCCCGACTTACCTGAAATTGCAGTGACTGCAAGTGAACGGCCTCACATCCGTGTGGGTGCGTATGTGCTTCTTCAGCATCGACGGCTTCTTGCAGCGGATACCGCACTCGGAGCACACATACCGACCACGTCCTCGCCCGCGTATGTAAGTGTAATCCTCGTGCGACTCGTAGCCACCCACCAAAGGCTGCCCGGAGGGACTCGTCTCCAGCTTCTTGGCCTGCGCCTCCTCCTCGCTTGCCTTGGCCGCCACATTGGCCTCGCTCAGCACGGACACAGTCACCGCTGGCGAAGTCTTCTGATAGAAGGCACTGGCACTCGCACTGACCAGCGTGGACGTAGAGCACACTGTCTGTTGTGAGGAGACCACATTGTAGCTGAGCTTCCCGTATCCAGCCATGGCCGTGGAGCTGCCATTCCCGAGCATCCTTTGCCGCGAGTCATACAGCGACATCACCTTCTTGAGTTTGAAGCCCAGGGGATGGGGCTGGTTCTCCTCGCACACCTGCCACACACTGTACATGGACAGCTTGTGCATGCCCGCCACGTAGGAGGGTTGCGGACAGTTCACTGTACAGTAGAACATCTTGGTGCTGCACTTGAGACCCAGGTAGGTGTAGGCATGGCCGTTGAGGTAGAGCTGCACGCAGGACTTGGAGGGTCTTGGGGTCTCGGGAGAGATCAAAGGCAACGTGTTGGCTGTGGGCGTTATTCCATGATGTCGCTTGGGAGTAAAGGTTCCGGGTTTCAGGGGCAAGCTGGTGGGTCTCAGGAACTTTGATTTGGCCGAGGAACTGGGAACTTCCTCTGTGGCATTTCCATTGGGCGTCTCAACATGGAGTGGCGTCAGTGGCGACTCTTGCTCTCTTTGTTTACCAGCAATCACATTGTCCAGGTTAAAGTGTCGCACTTCCGGTTCCGTGGTTGCCTTCACATTATCCGCCATTCGGAGGAAGTTAAAAGGCGCCTTCTTGGGCGTCGTCTCCTTGCTGTTCCACTGCAGCGCCTGCCGCTGAGCCGGAGTCGGTGGCTGGCGGCTAAACTCGCTGGGCACATTCTGGACTCCTCCAAACGGCGACAGAGCCTTCAGTTCGCCAGCAACCAGCAGCGGACTGGGTTGCTTGCGATTCGGACTACGTCCACGGCCTGAGGGCACGGGCAGCTGCAGCTGCTGTGGCGGCGGCGGCAGCAGCGGCATCTGAGGCGTCAGACTTCCCGGCCCTGGAATACCAGGCACATAGGGTATGGGCGTGACGGGTGTGGACTTATCGCCTCCAGCGCTCATCGGCGGCAACGTCAGCGGATTGAAGGCAGTTATCGAGTTGATGGGCGGAAACTGAAAGTGCTGGGGGCCTGAACTGACCCCGAGCAGTCCACTGCTACTGACCAGGGCCATGAGTTTGCGCTCCTTGCTTGAACCTCCAGCATCGTTTACCTTCACCGACACATCTTGGAAGCTGCCACCGGACAGGAGCGGCGTACGTATCATCTTGGGGCTGTTGTCCAGGTCAGGGCACTCCGAAATGGGAATCATTGTTCCTCCGGACGAAGTAAACCTGCGCAGACGCTCTTCTTTGACGGAGTGCGTCTCCGGCAGGCTGTTGTTGTTGGCGAAGGAAAAGGAGAAGGCTTGGCTTGGCTGCGAGGAGGAGGAGGCAGCCAGATCGCTGGTCTTCACCCGCTTGGCGGGCTGAGCCTCCAGGTCCAAGCTGGCAAATTGCCTATCCTCGTGCATCTTGGTTATGACCACCGAGTCTTGAGCCTTGCGTGGCGCATTCTGCTGGGCATAGTCCACCAGAGGCGTCTTGCCGAGCAGTGGTCCCGGCGATGGCAGAGGTGCATCCACAAAGCGCAGTCCTTCGAGAGGAAGCTGGGGAGCAGGAGCAGCAGCAGGAACTGGAGCTGTAGCTTGAACAGGAGCTGCTGCAGTGGAAGCCGTCACCGTAGACGTCCTCGCTGGCGTCTGCGCCGCACTCAGGCGACTCAACACCAACGTGCTCCTCTTGGTCTTCAGCTGTGACCACGCCAGCTTGGCCAGCGACAGCGGATTCTTCGAGTTGGCCATGTGGCTCTTCAGCTCCGGCAGACTTAACGAGATCGAGTTGGAGCGGAAGGGCGAGGAGGCCGGGCTCATGGGTGCACTGGAGCTTGCATCCTGGCAGTAGGTGCTGTTGTGCAGCTTCAGATCGTCCGCACTGCGGAATTCGCTGGCACAGATGGGGCACGAGTAGACGGCATCGTCGCCCTCGCCAATGGGCACCGCCAATCCTCTAGCATTCAACAGCAGGTTCTTGATTATCGAATTGTTAATCTGTCCAGCTGGTGGCGTTGCTTTGGAGGAGCTGCCTGAGGCAGTGGCAGAACTGGGGGCAGGCACAGAGCTGTTGGACAATGAGCTCACGGGCACCGTTATCACAGCGGGCTTTGGCTTTGCTGACAAGTTTAAAGGCATCACATGCACACCCGAGGCGGGCTGCTCTGGCTGCTTAGCCACTGGCGTTGCCGGGTCCTGGCGATATTGCATCGTCTGCATGGGCAACGGAGAGGGTGGCGGCGGCAGCTGCTGTTGCTGCTTGACAGGCGTGGCTGGTGGCGCTGGCTTGTAGCTATTCCGCTTGATTAATCCATTTGGTGGTGGCTCTAGGTGGGGTGGTGGCTGCTCCTGCTGTTGCTGCTGCTGGAGAGCGTACATAAAGTGCTGTTGCTCGAGCGCCGATTGCTGCTGCAGTTGCTGCTGCTGCTGCTGGAGTTGATGCTGCTGTTGCTGTTGCTGCTGTTGCTGAGCCTGCTGTTGCTGAGCTTGCTGTTGCTGTTGTTGCTGCTGCTGCTGTTTCTGGACTATGGCCTGTGCCAAATTCACCTTGGTCTCCCGCTCCGGCATCTGTGCACTCAGGCTGTGGCTGCTGTTGCTGTTGGCATGCAAGGCCGCCGCCGCTGCATTAGCCGCATTGTTGGCGCTGCTGGCGTTGTTGAAGCTGCGGGAACGATTTAGCTGCTTGGGATACTTCTTCTGCAGCAATATCTCCTTGTTCTCCACTATAGCCTCGTTTTGTGAGATCAACTTTGAAATGTGCTCCTGCACCTTGGCCACATTCTAAAATAGAGATTAGTCAGGGATTTCCCTTAGAAAAGTCTCTTAAAAAGTACTCACCACTTGCATGCTGCCGCTGGAGCTGGCAAAACTGCTGAGATTGGCGGCGGCCGCAGGCGTGGGCGTGGCTGAAGCTGGTGTCACACTAGAAACCTGACTGTTGGCTCGCACCAGCTATTCAGAGACAAAAAATAAACAAATTAATAATCAAAACCCCTATAAAAATTGTCAAAAAACCCACCTGTTGCGGCGGCAGGCTTGGTGGCTGTTGTATTGGCGCTGGCGCCTTCACCAAAGGCGAGTGTTGCTGCTGCTGCTGTTGCTGCTGCTGCTGGTGTGCCAGGTGTATCTGTTGCAGTTGCAACTGCTGGAAGACCAGGGCATTGTGATGAATGGCCGCCGCTGTGGGATCCTGGTTATAATACGGAGACTGTCCCAGGTAATAGACTCCCGCTGGCGGCACTGGCGGCATGGCAGCCAACATGGCAGTTTGCTGGGCATGCAATTGTTGCTGCAGCTGCATTTGGAGCTGGTGCGAGTTGATGTGGTTCTTCATCTTCATCTGGGTGCTGGGCGAGAGCGTGGGATGTGTGAGTGAAGGCTGCGGCTGTGCCAAAGGCAGCTGTATAGAAAGCTTCTGCTGGGACAGTTGCTGGTGTTGCGCCTGCTGCTGCTGTTGCTGCTGCTGTTGCTGTTGTTGCTGCTGTTGCTGCTGCTGTTGTTGCTGTTGCAACTGTAACTGTTGCTGCTGCTCCTTGCTACTGCCGGGGGCATACAGGGAGGCATTGTGGAACTTGGGCTTATATGGCTTGTAGTCAATCGACTGACGATGCTGGGCAGTGGCCGAGTGGAGATTATCCGCCGTTGTGGGCGGCAAGGTGCCCGCAGCTGGCGAGCCCAGCGGCAGCTGTTGCATGTGCTGAGGGAGTGGTGGCGGCTGCTGGATGTAGGCGCTCTTGGCCGCCGACAGCGTGGAGGGTGAGGGTGTGGGCGAACTCATGGGCTCATCGTATGGCGAACCAGCGCGACTTGGCTGTAATTATAAGTTAGGTTATTAGCTTGGTTTCTTGGGAACTCTATAATTTATCTTTCACTTACCAATTCCGAGCTACTGTTGCTCAGCTCTGCATCCTGATCGGACAGCCCATCGTCGGCATCGGCTGGCACTTCCAGGCCCCTAACTCGGGCCGCATGCGACCGGGAGCGACAGTGCTTGTACAGGTTGCTCTTCGTCTTGAAGGCAATGCCGCAGGTGTCGCAGGGATATGGCCGTTCGTTGGTGTGGGCGCGTATATGCTTCTCCAGCACCGAGGGCTTGGCACAGATCAGATTGCAGTACGGGCAGACATAGCGTCCGGCTTTCTCGGCTGCTGCAGCTGCTCCGCCTCCACCTCCACCTGGTATCCCGCCTCCTCCTGCTATCCCTGCTCCTCCCGCTGTTGGCTGCGTCATTTGCTGGTGCTGGGCAAAGGTGGCCGGCGAGAGTGTGGCATTCGCCGCATAGTTGCTGCTACTACTGTTGCTGCTACTCAGCGGCGTTCGCGTTCTCGCACTCACCGCTGCCTTGTGGCTATTGCTCTCCTCATGACCAATGGCATTGACATGATTGCTATTTACAAAATTGGCACTGAATTCGGCAGCCGGCGGTTGCTGCTGCTGCTGCTGCTGCTGCTGGGTCAAGTGGTGACCATTGGTGACCATCGCCGCCGTTGATGGTGGAGGTGACAGTGAGCTATTTGAGGACAGCGATGTGGTGCGCATTCCCGGATCAGAGGTCAAGTGGCCACCGTTCGCCATTGACCCATAGCCGCTGCTCTCCACCTCGGTGGTGCTGGCCAGGCGCTTGAACTTCTTGTGAAGATAGCGGGAGATATTGGTGGGCCAATCCCCGAGAGCGGGTCCATCGGTGGTGGGCGTGTTGTGGTTGTTTGTGGCTATGGCCACTGGCTCCTTGTTGCTGCTGCTGCCGCCGCTGCTAGTGCCGCTGCTGCTGCTGACTGCTGCCATCTGTTGTAGCGTCATTTTGCTATCACTTAGACTTGCTTTATCTTTACTACACTTAAATTCATAATTATTCTCACTAATACTATTATCACTGTGGTGGTTGTTGTTGTTTGTATTATTATTATTATTGTTGTTGTTGTTGCTGATGATGTGGTTGCTATTGTCGACCGTCGGCAGCGGCAACTCGCTCAGTTTATCTCGTGTGCTTGTACTGGGTTTGCTATTGCTAGTAGCAACATCTGTTGCTGCTGCTGCTGTTGCTGCTGCTTTGGAGGCTGTTGGCGTTGCTGCACTTGCTGCTGGTGTTGCATCTGCTGCTGCTATGGCTGCCGCTGCTGCTGCTGCAATTCTATTTGCTTTGTTTGCTGCTCTCTGGGTGACTGTGGCAGTTTCCCGATATGTTTGCTTCTTTGTTGATGTGACTGTTGCCGTTACCGTTGCTGCTACTGCTGCTGTTGCTGCTGCTGCCGCCGCTGCTGCTGCTGTGGCACGTCGCGTATTGTTCACTTTATTGGTCTTGTACTGTTTGCCGGCGGTTTTGTAATGCTTGGCCGTCGTGGTGCTTGCATTTTCCATATTATTATCAAATTTATTATTAACCTGTGACGTATTTGCAGCGGGCTCATCTAAAGAAAACGAAAGAGAGAAAGAAATCCAAGCATTAATTTAATGTTATTCGCATAATTTAATTTAAATGTCAATGCTAATTGATACAACCATGATTTCCTAGCTTTAATATGTATTTTTGCAAAGTCATGAGCTACTAGCAACTGTTTTGGCCTCATTTCTCTGGAATTAACTAATTATTTTCATCTAATATGTATTCCCTAAAGATTTACTTGCTATTTGCCTTTGGATTTCCCTTGACATTTCCCTTATAAACCCATATTACTATTTCAAGCACACTATCATCCTTAATTGGGGGCTCAATCTTATCGCTGGCAGGCATTCCTCAGATACGAAAATGCTAATTTTCCTGAGGAAAAAGCCGAGCTACAGGTGAATCACAAACCAATTCCCATTGAAAATCAATTTCCGCGACACTTTGAACGTGTCAACATCGCACCGATAAAGCATAATGGCAGAAATATGTATTTCTTTTTTTTTCTTGCCCCTTGTTTCTTTTATCAACTTTCTATTTTGAATCCCCAACGGCAGCGGCGGCGAAAAAAAAGTCAACAAATTGAATTTAGTTAAGGTTAAGCCCCACCTGTTGCACACACAAACACGAAAAAGAGCCAGACGACGACGAGCGACAAAAAATAAAACAAAAACGATACGAAAATCCAAGAGAGGTGACAAGTGAAGTGTAATGACTGTGGCTGTCGCGCTGCCGTTTTTTATTGTTGTTATTTTTGTTGCTGTTGTTGGGGGCTGCCTTATCACAGCGCTTGCACACATGGAATGTCTGAATGTGTGACAACAGTGCGTATCAGTAATATATAGGCGGATTAAAGGAGGAAAAACATATGGGAACTACACTTTAATAGTCTCGGAAAGCAAATTATATTAGAAGATTCCGTTTGCCAATTATTTTTATATGAGTAACGCAAAAACATTTTGGGAATTATAGCGCTTATTCCGTTTTTTAAGTAATTAACGCCTTAATTACTAGTAAAAATGATTAATATATTCTAAAAATAGTTTTAGAAACCTAACTACATCTTTAGGTTCCACTTGCCAATTATTTTCATATGAGCAACGCTAGAACCTATTGAGAATTAGAACGTTTATGGCGTTTTTTAATGTAATTAAAACATTAATATTAAGTAATAATAGCAAATAATTTAATAACAGTTTTGAAAAGCAAACAATGTCTTAAGGCCCATTTGTCAACGCCTTTTATATGAACAATACTAGAACCAATTGGGAATTATAGCGTTTATAGCTTATCTAAAGTTGGTATAGCTTTATTTATTATTAAAAATATTTAATTAAACGTTTTGAAAGGCAAATCTCTCTTAAGGTTCAATTTCCCGACTTTTACATGAACAATGCTAAAACCTATTGGGAATTATAGTGCTTATAGCGTACCTAAAGTTTGTAAAGCCTTAATTTTTAGTAATAATAATGACTTTTATAAGAACAAGCATTTATAGCGAACTTTAAGTAGTTATAGCTTTAATTTCTAGTCATAATATTTTGGTTGACATTACATTATTATCTGGAACTTATAAAGCTAGTAAGCATACATTCTTACAATATTCTTATTAGATTTAAATATTTCCCAATCACATTCTTTTATTCTTTATCTATTCTATTTCTTGATTTCAATATCCATTACATATTCCCTATAATTAGAGGTTATACCACATTAAATTTCTGTTGGTTTTTAATGATTTTTCACTACTCCTACGATTGTGAGTCGCACTGTTTGTGTACATATTATATGACTAGCTAGCTTGTCGGACGATTAGTAAGCCGGGCAGTTCTCAAATCACAATCACATACACAGAGAGACCGACGACAGACCGACCAACAGGCTGAAAAACTCACTGGGAACCGAGTTGGGTCGCGTTAATTGACTCGACTGCGACTGTTTAGCATTCAGCGTTATTATTATACACATTATACGGCTTTATACGATCGCCAGCGACTCTCGTCTCGCCCCAGTGTTTACTCAATTCGTTATCAGCAGTTATAGGGCTTTCGAGCCGTGCGACCGCAAAAATAAGAAAAAAGAATTGCCTAAAAGTTCCATTGATAATGTCAAGCTCCATATACGTATTACGTACAGCTGGGCATAGTGGGTATAATATATACATATTTCGGGCATGTGTGTGTGTTTGCCAGATTCATTATCGGTTATCAGTGGGGGACTATCGTGAGCGCCTGAGTCAGAAACAAAGCCCCCGATAAGCGATCCCCCCATTGTAACCGAAATGATTGGGAATTCGCTGGGCTGCAGACGCGTTGACGTCAGTTATCCGATATTGTACATATACTATAAAATATAAGCTATTTATTTAGCTGTCAGATTGTCAGCTTGTTGGGCAATTAAGTGGCATTCGTCCGCTGGCGATTAACGGTTAGCTGCTCGGGGAGCCAAATCCTAATTACATAATCACGTGTAGGAAATATGTGTATGTACTTTACTTATTAATAAACGAATGAGTAGGTCAATTACAAGGCGCCAACTGCGCCACAATTGAAATATGTGCTGTGGAGCGGCTAGTTAAGCGATTACAAGGAATTTCTAGGCAGTGCCCGGAGACGGGGGATCGGTTGTTTGTTGCTAATAAAAACAAAAGCGAAACAGAACAGAACAGAAATAGGAACAATTGTGTGAGCTGTTGACTAAACAAATATAGCACTTGGTTGTAGAAATACAACTTGGCCTACGCACTTAAGAAATTAAGCAAATTAAGAGGATAATAAAATAGGAAATTGAAATGACTTTTTTTGAACAAATTTAGGTTCTTTTAAAAATTTCCCTTTGTAGTATTAAGGAAAAATTTACCATTTTCAATTTCTAATTATCCCAAATATTAATTAAAGAAGTCCCACTGTCCACCAAGAACTAAACAAAATGATACAGCAAACTAAAGCCACCCAACCAGCAGTCAGTCACAACAATATAATAAAATCAAGCGAGAATAAGGCAGATAAGCTAATCAGAATGGGGGAGCTTTTAAAGACCCCAGAAGACTCCTATTCCGAGATACCCTCCCACAGTACACAGAGAGAACAAAGTTCAAATAAATATTATTTACAGCTGGGGAAAACTTGATCTCTGTGTGTGGTGACGTTTCAATATCTTCCGTTTACATCACTCTACTGTTTTCCCCAAGCAAATCCATTTGGCACAGCCGTGAGGCAAATATTGAAATGACATTTTCGTTATCACGAACTTTCGTTTAACGATTTCAGTTCTAATTATGCCTGCTTTGCCAGCATTTTGAGGCGTGAAAACGTCAGGCAAACGTGAAACACATGGGGAATGCTTTTTCTATATGCAAAAAAAAAACTGAATTTGCATTCTCATTTACATGCAATTTTTTATTGAGCCAAGCCAGGCGAAAAACAATTGCCCCTGTGCAAAGTGCAATAAATAATGCTATGGCAAATTATCAGGGAGTGATGTGGGGGCACTGGGAAAAATTATATTACAATTCAGGTATTATTTTCTTAACTTAAAAAGGAAATTCATGGAATTTAAAGAGAACTAAATCAAAGTACTATGTATAAACAAGCGGGAAAGCTACAGTCGAGTGTGACCGGCTGCGAGATACCCGGTACCCAAAGCATTGTGGGTGAAATTAAACAGCATATGAACATGGAAAAAAGAAAATGAAGACAAATGAAGACAAATATTGCTAGAAACATGTTGAGCAGGGACGGGCACAAAATGGCATGCTCGGAGCCCGACAAAAAAGAGAATGATCGATCGGATGTGTATGTTTTGTATTTGTAATCCTTAGTGGGAGGTGATTTGTACGTTTTGTGTTTGTAATTCTTAGAGGTTCTTGCCAATATGGATTCCATAATTTTCACTGAATATTCAATTTTTTTATTCATAAATTTCAGTTAAAAACTCATACGTTATCTATTTTTCTCCCCGTGTAGAAAGGCCTGCTTTCGGTTGATAAGTTGACGCAAATATTGGGCACACGCTATCGCCTACGTCACAAGTGCATTTCGCGATTGACTGAGTGACTGACTGAATAAAACAAAAATACATAAAAACGAAAAGAAACACAAAAAATTATAAAAACACCCACACACTCACTGAGAGAGAAAAACGAACATCAAGAGCTACTATAAACGAGGTGCGGCACAAAAACGGCGCCACAAAGTCCACACATCTGTCCGCCAGTCAGTCATTCGGTCTGTCCGTTCCCCATTCCGTCATTCCCCACGTGACGACGTCATCCTATTGCAAAAAGCAAAAGGCAAAAAGCACTAAGCACACTCGCCCACCAGCAATTGTTTATAATTTATTAGCACGCAGCGTTTTACAGCAGCGGTGCAAGTGATACGTCAAATTCGCGGAAAAGATTCCGAAATTCCAGCGAAAAACGAAACGCCCGATAAAAGTCACCACCGAAAGAGAGTAGAAAATCACAAACGATCAACGCTCAACGGTGAACAGAAAGAGAGAGAGAAACGTACCCAAGTTTAATTGTGATCACACGCATCTCTGTCCCGCTCTTTTGCATTGCACTCTGGCATCGACGCACTTATTGATGGTATTGATATTCGCGAATCGCAGGCAAAACGAAACAATTGAAAATGCACGGCGAGAAAAAAAAGGCTCGCGGGCGAAGAGAATAGCGAAGAATCGAAAAAGCGGCTATCGACAACCGACGCGCCTGAAACATTTAAGGCAACTAGACGAGGCGACCAGCGAAATTCATTCAGAGCGTGTGTGCTCGGTGTGTGTGTGCTCGCTGAGTGTGTGGTGTGTGCTGTGTGTGTGCGAAAAGAAAACGAAGAAGCGACCGAACGGGGCAAAAACAACAAGTAAGAACGATAGAGCCGAGGGGGAATCGACTCTTGAATACCCGGTAAAATTTGGTTTTTCGAGCCGGATTTAAATTATCACTGCATATTTTTAGGCGCCGAAAACTCCTATACAATGTACACTATTTTTAAAATAAGGGTATAATAATATTAAATTAAAAATATTGGTATCAATGATACAATTTATTAAATCTGAATTGTCAGGCTCTAGCTCTTATAGATCCTGCCAAGGCTGACATCTATAAAATAAATACTCTAAGGTTTACGTTAAGTATAATCTATTTGTAAGGGATATACCCCTTAAATGTCCTCGGTTATTGGGTATTAAAAAGGCGCGACGTCAGCGCAGGCAGCGTAAAAGTACAAATACAAAAAAAAAAACGTACAATAATCAAATAATTGCGGCAGCTTCGTCGTCGCCACCCTCCGCACACACACTCACACTCGCAGGCACCACACACCGTCTTATTCGCAAAGCCTCCCCCCCGCACACACAGTTGCAATTGTCAATCAAAAGTAAGCACAGGGTCGCTTCTTCTTCTTCATTATCTTCTTGGTGCTTTTGATTTTGCGGCAGCGCGGACTGCGAAATGATCAAATCAAGCAAAAATAAAAATAAAGACAAAAAAAGAAAAACAACATGAATAAAACGTAGCCACCAACAACAGGTGACGCGAAGTACGAAGCGAAATGAAATGAAACGAAACGAAAGACTGTCGCCAGCCAGTCAGACGTTGTTGCTGTTGTTGTTGTTTCCCCCCTATTGTTGATTACGTACGCCCCACACAGACATCCACGGTCCGTAAAACACGCGCACGCACACAAGCAAACACAAACACATCACATTCCCCCGCGCACAAATATGCGAAATTTTGCTGACTAAGGAAGGTCTGGGGAGCACCAGGCAGCGAAAACGAAAAACGAGAAAAAAAAATGAGGCAAAAAGCACATCGCGATAACAACAAAAGCATTTAAAAGCGTAGAAGCAACGGAAAAAAGTGATAATAAAATAATAATTGCTATAGCACACACACCGATCGCCAAAGAGAGAGAGAGAGGACACCAGAGTTGCCAGCAGCTGTGAGAGCGGCGAGGCTCCCCAGCCCCCTCCCACTCTTTCAGCACACGATTTGCCATGTGGCGAAGCCCCACAGCCTGTTCTCTCGCTATCGCACTCTTTGCGCTCTCTCTCTCTCTGTCGAACATGACTAAGCCAAACAACTTGACAACACTGTCGGTGGAATTGTGGGGCCGCCGCTGTTGTTATTGTTGTTGCTGCCTTTGAGTCAATTCATAAGAAACGAGGAAACCCGCCGCCATATCGTTGTTGCTGCTGCTTCGTGTTTATGTATCGCGGCGGCGTTTGTGTTTGTGAGTTGGCTGGCATGAGCATGAATCAAGTTAAAAATTTTAATAATTTGTGGCTGAAAACGAGTTTAGCTTGTTGAGCTTTTTGCATGGGTATACATATGTGTGTGCGTGTGCGGCTACTTGTTTTCTTCATCTTCTTCGCCTCGGCTTCGTCCTCTTCTTCTTCTTCGTGCTCCAGCTTGGACACTCCGATAATATTTTACCAATACAGGCAAAAAGAAGAGCTTGATAAGCGCTTTATGGCCATCTCTCTCTTTGGAGCCATAATGGGGGTCTGGTGTTGGAAGGGGAAGGGAGGAAGAGGGCCAGTGACGTACCCGTGTCTCATTGTTATTGTTGTTGCCCACTCAGCCGTGGTGAAGTGTTATAGGAAATCAAATTAAGGCGATTAAAGAGCGAGCGAGTGCACGCGCTCTTGCCGAGAAAGAGGTGGCAAAGGAGATCACTCTACAAAGAGAGGGAAAGTGGGGACTTCTGGATGCCCTACAGGCCAGTGATACCCTACGTTTATTATGATCATTAATTATATTATGATCACTACCCATAAGGCTTGTAAAAAAAAAAACAAAATCAAAGTACTATGTTTAAACAAGTGGGAAAGCTACAGTCGAGTGTGACCGACAATGAGATACCCGGTACCCAAAGCATTGTGGGTGAAATTAAACAGCACATGAACATGGGAAAAAGAAAATGTTGACAAATGAAGACAAATATAGCTAGAAACATGTTGAGCAACACTCAAGAGAGACAAATGTTGCTAGCAACATTTTGGGCAACTCTCAAAAGCGACAAATGTTGCTTACATACATTCTCGGTTGGCACTAACTTGTACCCTATGGGTACCCGGTAAAAAAGAATTTATACCACAAATATAAGTAGTATCCCCCACTATAATATACCCTAAGTCACCCTTTGGGTCGTTGAGTCCAACAGTTGATAAGGCTAGGACAAAGAAATTATGCTTTTGTGCAAAACTTTGCCATTTGCCGATAAGTTCGAAAGCAATTTGAGCCCAGTCAGTAAACAGTTTCTTTTATTTATTTACTTAGAAAGGGGTTTCCACTGCATAATACTGATATAAACAAGCACAGCGTGAAATTCCCATTAAAACCCCTGATAAACTATGGGGAATTGCGAAAACATTTGGCCCAAACAGGTCTGACGTTGGTCTTTCGACTAATCTCAGTACCCCTTTCTAGAAATAGATTTGGGGCTTATCGACTTGGATTCTTTTGTCAAGAGTGAAAGGTCAAGGTACGTTTTCCAGCGCTTATAAATAGATAAGATATACTAGGCCTTAACTAAGTGCCAAGTGTAGTGAACCTAAAATATCGGAAGCTCGATTTATCATCCTCCCGATGAGTAAGCAATCCTATGGACAATTTGGCAAACAAAACGATATTCTCGCCAAATTATACAGATACGTATTATACATTTTTCACATTAGCGCGGAAATTCCCAAAATTAGTTTGACGTCAGTCGACGAAGAAATTTTTGTAAAATCACTCGTGGGGGTAAAATTGTGTTCAGTTTTCGGTTGGGGCGGTGCTCGGCGGCGATTGCCAAGGTTCCTCGGGGGCTTACACATATAGGTACAATCTGTATAAACAAAAATTGATTTTTGGCATAGCGAAACGAAACAGAATCGAATACTATTTAGCACTTATATATACCTATCCCATATAGATTTATGGATTCGTATTTTGGGTCTGTTGCTCCGATTCTCAAGTATTTATGGCAACAATTGAGGCGTTGAAATCGGGCAAAACCAAATTGTAGATTAAATAAATATAAAGTGGAAACTGGAACTATCCTTGGCCATTTCTTAAATAGTTCGATATCGATTAGGTACGTGATTTTTCGAAATTCTGCTGTGAGTGAGATAGCGATAATTATTGAAATCACAAATTGGCTTTGAATTTACTTGAAAATATTATTTAAGATTATTGCAATTGCGCGGGCGCCCCATAATCGTAAATAAAAAACGAGTTCAAAGTAAATATCAAATGATATCTCTTGGTATTCCGCAATTTGTGTAAATCGCCAAGAGCAGGAAAATGTTATAAATAGAGGAATCCGTGGCGCTATTTGGCCAAAGCCAAAAAGTGTTAAATAATTGCCCCGGCCAACCGTTTTTTGTTTACACACAAAAGCGAAAAATAAAGAAAAAACATCAGAAGATCGAGGAAGGCAGACAAAAAATCACTCGCTCGTTCGTTCGATAATTGTTGTTTATTTTTGTTTTCCACTGTCTTTGACTTTTGACTTTGCTCTGCATCACATAGAATTTGATTTTCCTCGATTTTCCATTTTGTTTTGGGTGCTGGCCGCGCTAGAAATGTATTTTTAAATGCTCCAACTACGTAAGACGACATTCAAGTGTTTTATTTTAGACAGTAGACGGTATAGAGCCAAGTAGACGGCTACTATATATACCCATACACATATATATCTATCTGCTCATCATATTTTTAGTTGCTTCTATTGGCCTTTTGCGTTAGCACATTTTTGTTAAAAATTATCTATTTGTATTTGCTTTATGACAGCGCGCCACCAAATGGAAATCTCGAATCGATTCGGTTATGCAATGCAGCAAACCATAACGATCATAATTAAAATGAATCTTTGAGATACGACAATATTCTTGATTTTCACCATTTTTATGGGCGCCATAAAGGCAAAAAGTTAATGACAGTTTTTCGCTTTAATGTCACGTTATGCGCTTTGTTTTTTCGGGGAGGGGGCCAATTAATTTAAACTGTTTATAAAACAAACGATTAGAGAAAAGAATCTCCAAATCGTGCATTTCTAAGCACACAAAGACATGAGAATAATTTCTCACAAAAATTGTGTACGTTGTTATTTTTTTCTTTTAGCTTTTTTGTATATTATTATTCTTATATTTTTTTCTTTTCTGCTTGTCTTGCCGTTTTGGCATTTGAAGGACGGAAATACGTTGGCGGCGTCGTGAATTTTTGCATATTAGCAAAAAGTGAGAAAAAGAAAAAATCTTAAATAAATACCCAAAAGAAACAAAAATGTTGATAAATTCAAAGCGCTTACGTAGGCAAGAGCTCGGCGGAGCAGGTGCCGACAGGGGGGGCGGATGGATGGATATTTGGGGATTGATTCGATTCGATTCAAAGCGATTTGAAATGAGGCGATGAAATGTATTCACAGGCATGCGCAATGGGCGTGAAAAGAATAGTAACTGATTTTCAGGCATTTCAAGTATCCGTATCCGTATCTGTATCTGTGTATCTTCGTATCTGTAGCTGGAATCCGAGGAGTTCGGCTCAGAGTATCTGTTGCTGTGTGTTGTCAAGGTCATGACTGCTCTTTAGGGGTTGCCCAGCCGATAAACATGTGTCGTCATTCCCCCGGACAGGGCATTCCTCAAAACTCACGCAAACACACACATAGCCACCACACACAGGCACAGAGCATTAAAGGCGGAACGTATTATAACTGTTGCATGTTTAATTGTTCGTAAAACACTTGAGAGCAGGCCTAAAGATACATATTCCGAGATGTACAGTGGAACTTCGTATGTTAGGGATGAATATTTATACTTTTAGGCTGAGAAAACTCTCAAAAATATAGTATTTGTAGCTTTTCTTAAGGGATATCCCAGAGATATTATCTCTTAATTCGGAATTTGCATGTTTTTGTTTAGAGTTCTTTCCAGAAGGTTCCACTGTAGTGACGAGAGATGGCAATATTCCCTTGCGGATGCCCCGTGGTGCAGTCTTTAAGTGGATTTCCACCTTTCGCTGCATTGTTGCCGCCGCTGCTGCTGTTGTTGTTGTTTTTGTCGTGTCAATGACGTTGCAAGCCTTTTGTCTGGCCATATCTCCTTCTCTCTCTCGCGCTGACTGCATAGCCAGGTATCCTGGCGCCGGCTTAATTTACCTTTTGGCTGGGGCAAAAGGTAAGGGCGAAGCGCAGGTAACTTGCAGGTAAAACGCCTCAAAGTAGTTCAAGTCCAACAACAAAAAATCTCTTATTGTTGCTTGCTCTCTCTCTTTCTCCTCACACACACACATACTAATGCGAAGATTATCCACTCACCCGCACACGTTTTTTTCGTCTGCTGTCGCCGCTGCTGCTGCTGTTGTTGTTGTTGCTGTTTCTGGTTCAACTGAAAACTAAAACTAACACAAATCTGATATTGCGGCCCGGCCGCGGGGTTGCCCAGATTTGTATTTTTTGCCTTCTCAGCTTGCTGCTTCTTTCGTGTATTGTATTCTCAAGAGATCTCCCCTTCTTTGACTTTTGTTTATTTTGAATTTTCACAGTTTTTCTCGGAATTCCTTGCACTCGCACTCGCACGCACTTAATAGCACTCACTCATTTCTCGATCGCCAGTCGCTCTCTTCGCGGAGAGAGAGAGAAGACGAAGACTTTGAATTTTGCACTTTGTGTGTGAGTGTGCTTTGAATATATTTTGTCGCTTTGCACCGCAGCTAATTAGCATATTATGACATTCATTTCGCTGTAACCTTTCCGCGGGTTTCTTCGCTCGTTTTTGTGGTATGATCTAATTTGATTAATACAAAACTTGTTGTGGCGGCTGCACTCGCACTTCGCCCACACACACACACACGTTAGCATATCACACACGCACACAGACACGGCCGCGCTTTCGTATGTTCCGTTCTTTTGTGGTTTCTTTGCCTTTTATTTATGTTGCGCTGCGTTATTTATTCCGCTCTATTCCGCCTCATCGTCGCCTCGGCCACACGAACAACGAACAACGAACGGACACAACCACACAGCTCGACGAAAGATCGAAGAATGGCGGGCCCGGTTGACGCCGGCAGAGGCCGAGGCCGCAGCGGCAGAGGCAGCAACAGGCAGCGGCGCTTGCTTAACCCTTGGGCGGCCTTAGAGCATGTTTTCTGGCACACACACTACAGATCCTTGATCTCATTTGAAGATCATTTGAATTTAATTGAAACTGATAAAAATGCAACTTAAATTTGAGTATTTAAAGGTTTAAATAAAATGATTTAAGAAAAAGTGTGCACTGAGACATTTATATTAATATATCACTTGCTTTTTATTGCATTCCTCTGGAAAATTCCTTGCGTCATTAGATTTATCTTGTTTGTAAAATATCCAGCGTCATTAGATTTATCTTGTAAGTAAACGTTGATAGTTACAAACTTATCTGAATAGCCACACAGAAATCTAGTGACAAAGTCAAATGGATGACTAGATTCTTACACTTTATAAATTCACACAAATGTTTATAGAGTACAATTTGCTTAGCTGCCTTGAGTACTTTGCGTGCAACTTCGAGGCAGCTATCTTACAAATGCAGCTACATACTTAAAATATTTTCATGGAAAATCATGAATAAAAGCTGCCGACTAAATGCAAAGGGTTGTTTAGTTGGCTGCACCAAAAATACATCATTATTTTCATACAAAATATTGATATAAGATAAAAATTTAGCAAAATGAACAAATCAAACAGCTATGAATCTTTAAGATAATCTAAGTACAAGGACAGCTAAGCAAATTATACTGCACAATGATTTTGTTATTTGTTAACTTACCTAATCTGTGCTCATTTTAATCTCAATATTAAATCGTATATGGGCAGGGTTACTGGTCACGTTTGGCCCTCAAGGGTTAAAGTCGCGCTTTTTAGTATCGATCAACTGTTTCGCTCCGTCAAACGCCGACGTGTGGGCAAATAGTTGTGCTTATTTTTGCACTGCACCCAAAAACACAATTTATTCTAGCAATTAGATATTCATGTTTGGTTTTGCTTCTCGCTTTTTGCCTTTTGCCAGCTTGTTTGCTTTTTTTCTTGACATTAAATGTGTTGTTGCATCATTAACCCCATAAAGCCTGAACCGCCCCTGTGTGAATGATTAAGAGTAAACGACAAGAACAAGAACAACAACAACTGAAGCAAGTGAACTGGCGTCGCCAAGTCGTCGGCTGTTGCGCGTCATGGTATGTGTGAGGTGAGTGAGTGAGTATGTATGACTGTGTGTTCTTTGCCGCCTGCCATCTCTTTCCGGCCAACGTGATTTGCTCGCCCCAGCAGACATATGGCGCTCACTGTTTCGCTCTCTTTCCACGAACGAGCGAAATCACTTTTTTCTCTTCCTCCCTCCTCCACCTCCTCTTTATCATCATCATCAGCCGTTTCTGCCTCTTGCTTGCGTCTTCTTCTTCTCGCTGTTGCTGCGTATTTTTGCTGCCGCGAGGAAGCCCGCCCGCAAAAAGTTCTATTGTTATTGCTCTTGTTGCTTTCTGTTGAATAAAAACAAAACAGCAAAGGCAAAGAAAAAGAAAAAGAAAGAGAAAAACAACAAAACGCGTAAAGTGAGCGCCGCCGCGTTCTTGGCTTATTAGATCAATTGGTTTTGCACTTTTTGTTGCTGCGCTGCGTTTATTTATACATTTATTCTATTTCCCCCTCTGTGCGCCGTTTTTAGTGTACAGTTTTTGTTTGCTAATTTAAAGTAGTGTGTTTTTTATTTTTATTTTCGGGAATTTCAGGAATTGCAAAATGTTTTTTTTTTGCGTTTTTAATTGATTTTAATTGTTTAGGTTTTTTGGTTTGTGTCTATATCTATATCTTTTACCTATGTATCTATTAGTAATACATGGAAGCCTCCCTCTGAGGACAAGTTTAAATATTAAAAAACTTAAAATATAATTTTAAAAAATTAATTACATCTTGTATTGAAAATTTCAATTTTTTTGATATCGTTTTAGGACTACAAAATATAGATTTATAAATTATTCCTTATAAATTTTAAAATTTTTGGCACTCTACATATTTAACAATTCTGAAAATCGTTTCTAGGCATTCCTAAACATCAAGGAAATATAAATCAAAAATATATTTTGAGAAGAACATACATATATTTTCTAAGAATACTAATTTTTAGAACAGGAAATCCATAAGATACAATTTATTAGAACTTTACCTTTATCAGTTCCACTGCTATTGTAAAGCTCCAGCTATTAAAAGCTGACCCATTGGAACTTCTAATCAAATCAATTCGATTTGGATATTAATTTGTGGCAGCCGTAAAAAAACGGTCGCCATAAATCACTTTCTCCGCTTTGCACCCATTAAAAATCGATCTCCGATAACGATGGCGAGTATTACCCGAAAAAACAGCGCTAACGGTAACACCAGTACCAGTGTATCGGTGAAAAACCCCCCCAAAGACGGGCATTTTCTGTGCCAAATCGAACGGAAGCGATTCGATAAGAACTATAACACACACACGCGCTCTCTCGAAACATATATATTTATATATTCCATCGGAATCGGAATAGTTTCCAGTGTGTGTGCTCAGATGTACGTTTATTTAGACAGTTGACGTACGATAACGCTCAACACTTGGTCGCTGGGCCCCGCTGATGATATCACGAAGAAAGGTAAACAATCTAATCAATAAACACAACCAAGCGAGGACGAGTGGTACGCACTCGTCTATTAGGGCGACACGTATGTAGTCTATGTATATAGACATGTCTACATAGGCGTCTATATGCCACACGGCGAGAAATAATCCCCCTAGTTCGTCATCCTATCCCTATCTTTTCGTATCTAGTCGAAATAGAGCTCATATCTGTGGCATCATGATTGTATTTTTTAACTATTCTTCAACTTTAATTGAATTTCTAAGGCATTAAAGCATATTCTTTTTTATCTGACATTACAAATGATAATAAACAGTAAGTCTTTTATAGTGATAAGGCATAGGATTAAATTAAAATGTTTAAACATATTTGTTATGATGACAAATTTATGAAGAAGTTGAGATAACAAGGTGAAACTTAATCTGATTAAGAGAATTAAGTTCAAAATCAAATAAAATTGAAATAGTAACGGAAGAATCATACATTAAACATAAATAAGCATAGAATTTATATTCATTTAATATAAATAAATGATATATTTTAGACATTTAGTAGTAGTTTTAGATATTACATCGATTTGAACGTCACAAAATGACTGAAATATTGATCATCTGTTATATCTGTTATAATATCTGTTATAATATCCCTAAAAAATACGAATTAAATGTTTTAAGTTCTTAAATCAATTCTTTTTACTTCCAAGGATTAAAGTGAATCCAAAAAAGATCTATAGAGAGTGCCACTGAAATCACTAGTGCTTTGAAATCACCTTAAAAGGTGTCTAAAAGTATGCAATAAATTTTGGAAGGCTCGAAATTCAGTGCAAATCGAATATCTTTAACAAAAAAGCACTGCCTATGATTTTTCTACAGTGTAATATGTGTGGGTACTCGCTTCTGTGTAATACCAGTTGTTCGTACTCATAGTCCTACTCGTATCTCGTACTCACACTCGCACTCATACGATTAATCGAACAGACGACTGCACTGCCACATGCACGCGACGATTGATTACAGCAATAAAACGTCTATCGCATCGATTGATTTAAAAATACAAACGAAAACCCACACACACACGAGCACAGCGCGATCAGTGATCGCTGCACGGCAACAATTAACCGTATCTGAGTATCTGCGCGTATCGCGTATCTGTGTGTGGAGAGACTGGCAAACATAAATAGGCACAAGTGGCCGCCGCGGCCGGTCTCAAACTGCAACAATAACTACAATAAAAACACTGAAAATACTAAAAAACACCAGGCGTACGTCGCCCCCATCGATGGGTTCTTACTCATTCACGCATTGGGTAATCGATACACAAACACACAGACACAGACACATGGAGAAACGCTGCTCAGCCGCCAAATGAAACCATTAAGCGCTACATAAAACATTCGTCAAAAAGGGGGGTGAAGTGGGGGACAGACGGGGTATGGGGGCAGGGGCAGGGGCGATACTGGAAACATTGCAACCAGAAGCTACGATCGCCAGTCCCGCCAAACTGGCGACAATGCCACACTCAGGGAAATAAGGTGATCGTCAAAAGTAAAAATATTACACAAAAGAAAATTAGGGGAATTTGGAGGTTAAAATTTGGTTTAAAAAATTCGGTTTTTCGCTTTCCCCCCTCACACCTTTCCTTCAAACTTGAGTACAGACGTACTCAATTTAACGATAAAACCATTTCAATAATCAAGAATATTTGTACCCAATTTTAGTATGTCTAATTTGGATTAATTTTGAGTTTTTTGGTTTCAAAGTAAGGAAAAAACTTAATAAAAGAAGTTTTTTTATATCCGTACTTAAAATGAGTATAATACGAATTTGAGTACACGGTTTCTCGATTTCCGGATCCCATAATTCTTAATGTGTACTTAAGCATTTTGTTCCTTAAATATCAAAACTTTATAAGCCGCACTTAAAAATGTATGTATATGGTATAAATCCCATCCTTTGTAATCAATTGTTCATAAGCATGCTTTAAAGATAAGTTTAATTAAAGTTAAAATAGAAATGTCCTTTTTGTAGGAGTCCTTTAATTAAAATTCAGAGCAGCTTAAAAAACAACGTAAAACTTTCTTGCATTTTTATTTGGTTTCAGGTACGTGAGACGTTGTGCTCACAGCTTTACAGACTTCGGATTGCCTTCGGCTCGTCTACGAAAATGTTTGTCCCTCCAGGCACACCTAAGGGCAGTCCTGCTTTTAAGAAACTTTGGCTTCTCTTTCAGTGGTTTGTAACGATTTAAATATTAAATAAGTATATTCTAAGAGCAGTCCTACTCTCAAGGAATTTTTATTTCTTCTTCCTGGTTTGTAACGATTTTAATAATAATTAAATTTCTTGAATATTTTTTTTCTCCCCGTGCATCAGGCACGATCGACAGCGACGGCGACTTCGGCTCCAACTCCGGCGCAGACAGAACAGACAGCGCAAACAATCAGAGACCCAAACAACAACGGCGACGTGATCATGTCTGGGCCGTTCAGTCGCTGGGTCTTTTCAGTATTTCAGTCTTTCAGTCTCTCCAGCCGTTCAGCAAATGTTGGCGACGTCGTCGTCGTCAGCGTCGCCGTTCGGCGGCTCCAACTTTGTTATTATTACCGCTCGTGCACATGCCCCCAACATATCTGCGAAGCAAACAGGTTTGACCATTCACTTGAACCGCTTTGGGAGTCGCCACCGAGTCGAGGTTTCCGAGGTGAAGGGCGGGTCGGGGCGGTGGCTGGTGGCAGTGGCGGGGGCAGGGCGACGAGACGCGACTCGACCCAGGGGAAGGCGTCTTCGTCATCGACATTAAACGTAATCAATAGAGCGAACTTCTTTAATTGAGCATCGTCAACGTGCGAGAGACAAAAGCGAAGCGACAATCAAAACTAATTGAATGCACAGAGCAAAAAATAAAGAAAGAAATAAGGCAGAAAAAGAGCAGTATTGATTGGGTTTTTGTTAAATTATGGGTACAGGGAAAAAAATCAGGGAGGTTTAACTAAAAAATGAGGGAAAGTCAGAGAAGAAGATCTGGAAATTCAGGAAAGAAGATTAGGGTAAATAAGTTTAATGAGTTAAAAATTCTTAAAAACAGGGTGGGGCACCGGATGTTAAGCTGGGAGCCAGACAGAATATGCAAGCACAGCTAAGTCTACACAGAAAGAATTATGGGGTTCGGAAACTGAGAATCCGCGTACTCAAATTCGTACTATTTTTAATTTGAGTACGGATTTTTTAAAAATTCCAAGATTAAGTTTTTTTTTCTTAATTTGAGACCAAAAAAATTCAAAATGAATACCAAAATACTCACACCAAAACTAAGTACAAATATTCTTGAATTGAAATGGTTTTATCCTTAAATTAAGTACGTCTGTATTCAAGTTTGAAGGAAAGGAGTGAGATGGGAAGAGCGGCAAAACGGTTTTATTTTTCTTGTTTTGCTTCTGTTAACGTACTCTTAAAATCACAACCTTAAGACCTTTATTTCTCACAAATAACCAATAAAGCCTTAAATAATTACCCTCTTCTATAAATACAATTCATAACTGATATCTTACAACTAGAAATCAATCCTCAAACACACATTCGTTCTGTGCAGCATTAATAATAGCCCAATATCCGCTTTGCATATAATAACCAGTCACATAACCACCAACCCAGCCTAATTACGCATTGCATAGTTATGGGCGCAATCGCTTTTGGCCAAAATGGCAAGTTGATGGAGCCTGCCAAAGCCAAAAGTCAGCCAGGCAGCCAGACAATTTGCTGCCAAGTAGAACGAGAACGGGTATCTAAGCGGTTGTCATGGGAAAACGGAAACTCCAGAGGGGCGTGGGAGTGCCCAGACTTTACTATAAAGCTTCCGTTGATCGATGGGTTTGCCATTTATCAAGGTGTGATATTTTTTTGAGAGCCTTTTAGCTACAGAAATATGTTAATTGAATTAAATTACGATTTTATGCAGCTTAAATGGAGTAATAAAAATTAATTTACATAGCAAATAAAAAGGGGAAGGGTGGGGTTACAGGTTTATTATTACATAGAAATATATACTATATTGTAAGCTCTGTAAGCTTGCTTGTAATAATTCTACTATATTATTTATAAGCCCAACAACCCAATTTGTATAGAGCTGTACGTCGAATATTCTAATCACAGTGAAATCATCAATAACAAATTAAACAAGACACTTGTTTGTGGAAATAGAACAGCGCTAGGAGTAAAGGCAAACTATAAAGAGATAACACTTATAATTATTCTGAGAAAACAGAGCCGATTTCCACGAACATCATTCCCATCCGCTCGGTTCGATCCGCACTATCAGAGTAGCGCCTGGCCTTTCCCTTTGAATACTATAGCCCGGGGGTTATCGCTGCGGCTCCAGAGCTTCTTAGTCAGACAGACAGCCTGGTGTGGCAGTGGTGGTAGTTGTGGCTCTGGCACTGGCTCAATAGTGATCGAATGCGTCAGCACTGAATAAATAAACGCGAAAGCGAACGCCTAGACCTTAGTCAACGGCCAGCTACAAGTTTTCGACATTAGAGGCACTGACAGAAATGACCGACGGACGGGTGTTTCTGGCCGCTTAACTTGGGCATTATACTATTGTCGATTGCTCATTTGTTGACACGCAACGCTGGCTTTTGGCCTGGCCAGCCGGCGGCAGTCAACAAAAATAACGAAAATAAAACAAAAAGCACAAATGGTGTGAGTAACAATCTGGCAGGGCGAGGAAGGCGTAATAATCGCCAGTGCGGATTTCAGCTATTTCAGTTTATTTGCACAACCAAAACTAAGGCCTCCTGGGGGGGCCTGAAAATAATGAATCAAGTGGCATTTACATATATTCCAGGTGCCAAGAAAAGTAGATGCAGAAACAATACATTTGTGGAAAATTAAAATCGTGTAAAGTCTTTATTTCCAAAGGAACATATTCATTTTTAGGTGGAATTAATAGAGATCATCTGAGTCTGTTTATTATGTCAATATTTTGACAAAATAACCTTAGAGAAATAATATAAATTACTTGAACTAAATATATATTTCCCTTTTTTTCTTAAGACAACATTTGGTTTCATAAAAAAAAATACCCTTTACCAGAAATAAATAAAAAGATTTATGTTTTTTCTGAAGATTAAATGCTTATAATTCAAGAATACAAACTGACTTTTAAACAAAATACTTTTAAGTGACTGATTTTCGTGGAATTAACGTGTCATTCGATTTATTTGTGAGGTATTTCCCTCAATAGGTAGGTGCATAAATTTAAAATGACATAAATTTTTCAACAAAATAAATATATTTTATTGCTCAATGATTTCATTTTATCTCTAATTTGTTATTCCAATATACGTTTTTAAATTTTTAGGCATTCTAAGATTCGGTTTAATAAACAAAGTAATTTCTCACCTTTTCAAAATTCTATAGAATTTAATATATAATATAATAATATAAATGTATTATAAATTCCCTTATTATTACATTTATAACTCATTCATAGATATTTTCTTTACTAAAATAGATTTCATCATCAATTTAAGATTCGGTTTAATAAACCGTCACCTTTTTAAAATTCTATAGAATTTAATATGTAATATATTAAATGAAATGCATTATAAATTCCCCCATTATTCCACTTATAACTCATTCATAGATTTGTTGTTTAAGTAAGAAATGTGCACTAATAAGTTATTATAAATATTTTTCCACCACCTATGTAATATATTTATATATTTCCCACTTATTTATTGCTCGAAATATATTTATTTTTCCAGTTAAAATTAACAAAAACTAAGCAGAAGGACCTGGGATTTCCTGATTTGCCACCTTGACTTTCCTCAGATATTTTCCATTTCGCATTTGTATTTGTAAATATTCATTGCTAAGCAGACCCAATTGTTTGGTAAACAAATCGAGTAATTTAGCCTTAATATTCCCGCTGAATTCAATTTCTCCCAGGGTATTTGCCATTCGTTAAATTCCCCCCGTGGCTGAGCTCCGAGACTCGGCGATGCTGCCGAGGGCTGTTGCTTTTGCTTTTGCTTTTGCTGATTGGGAATCGCCAGTTTGGCGACTGTGCGATCGCACAGCTATAGCCACAGCCACAGCTACAGATACAGATACAGAGATACGGCGAGTGCGGCGGCAGATACTTTTATACACATTCTTTGCCGCGAAGCCAAGACGCCTGTCGACGTACTTGTAGCGTCTATGAAATCGCTTTATATTAAGCACAGCACCGAGAGGCAGCAGCAGCAGTAAATAAAACGCAAAACGCGAGACGCCAACGAAAATATGCCGTGGAATGCGAATCATCAGACGCAGACGCGTGTATCTGTATCTGTATCTGTTGCTGAGACTCTGCGATTCTTTTTGGCCGCAACTGCAGGGGATTCTTTTGGGACTGACCATCAGGGCCGCATATTTTTGCATAGCAGCAGCTGTTTATAGCCTCACATGTCAGCTAATTGAATCGCTTTCGGGTTCAGCTCTCGCAGACATCAGCGAGACAGCTTAATCACTTGCGTCAATGGATTTGCTAGCTGCTTACGCTTACGCTTACCTGGCCGAGAACGAACACACGAAAATGGGTTCGAAACGCAGACGGAATGGCATCATTACGCCCGGACCAACGGGGATTTTCCCGGGTAAAACCCATAAAATCATCAATAGCAAAAGGGATCTGGCAGGCGAAGGATCAGGCACTCCTTGGGCCACTTGACTTGACGCACTTGAGCCTGGCGCTAGTCCCTAAATTCCTTTAATCCCTGCAGGACAGGTCAGACTTTTCGGCTGGCGGTAATTAAAAGTTGGCAGCTTAAATTTAAATTATGGCCATAGGAGGGAAAAATCAGGTAGCAGGCAACACTTCTGGTGAAAATCCTTGTCGGGTTTTCTTTTTGCCACAAATGTATCTTTGGTTCCAAGTGTAAAACAAAGGATGAGAAGATGTTGTGAAAGATAAAACTGATCTGGTAAGATAATTTGTTTAGCACAGGAAGATTTCTAGGTGAAATTCCATTAAGATAATCTTTATCTATTGAGAAATCGTTATAATAATATTTAAATAATAATAATAATAATTTGAAAAGGTATAAGAAGTAAAAAAACGTTTAAAATAAAGATATTTCTATAATAAACATCTTATAAAATTTAAATAAATTTCTTTGGCTATCTACTTAAGGTATTAATAGTTATAATAATATTAAAATAATTGTAATAATTATTGCAAAAGGTAAAAGAAGTATTAGAGACATTTAAAATAAAGGTATAAATCGAACAATATTTTTAATTAATTTCCTTGCCTATTTACTTGAGGTATTATGAGGTATAATAATATTAAAACAATCATAATAATCATATAAAAAGGTATACGAAGTTTTAGAGACATTTAAAATAAAGATATTTCTATAATAAATATCTAACAAAATATGAATTCCCATAGGTATTTACTTGAGATATTTATAGTTTTAATAATTTCAAAATAATTATAATAACTTTAAAAGGTGTAAAAAGTATTAATAACATTTTAAATAAAGATTTTTTCAATAAAATACATCTCACAAAATGTATATACAATTTCCCTGACTACACCCAGAAAAAAAAAATCCTAAAATTTTAGGAATTGGCGATTGATTGCCTAAAAAATTTCTTTTTAGGCAATGATGGCCTAAAAAATGGGTCATAATGCCAAAATGCCATGTTTTTAGGCCATACATTTTAGGAATTGTAGGCCTAAAATTTAGGCATTAACCCATAGCTAAGAATTTCATTTTTAGTCCATGGGATGCCTAAATTTTAGGCAATGGGATGCCTAAAAATTGTCTCTCGCGTGTGNTTATAAGTTAGTGTCAATCGAGAATGTATGTAACAGGCAGAAGGTGGCATCTCCGACCCCATAAAGTATATATTCTTGATCAGCAACACCAGCCGAGTCGATTTCGCCATGCCCGTCTGTCCGTCTGTCCGTCCGTGTGAGACAACAGATCTCAGAGACTATAAGAGCTAGAGTCACCAAATTTTGTTACAATATTGGAATCTGTTGCACGCAGATCAAGTTTGTTTTAAAATTGGGCCACGCCCACTTCCGCCCCCGAATATCATAAAAAACGGTATATTAGCTATAGGCGTGATTTTCGACTTAATGTAAATAGAAAGACTTAATAAGTATGCGATTGCGGACGTGCTCTGCAAATTTGAGTAAAATCGGATGATAAACATGGAAGTTATTAAACAATTAATGCTTTCATGCTCTCTTGCTCTATCGCACTGCCTAGGAAAAATTTCGCGTGTCTGAGCACTTAGCTTTTGGGTGGCAGTAGCGAAGAAAAGAGTTGCGTGCTTTCGAGCGCAGTATTAATTCGTAATGCAGCTGCGTACAGCTGCAGAATTAGTCTTTTTTGAACGTTGCTCAATATGTTTTTAGTAACATTTGACTTTATTTGTCAACTTTTTGTTTTTCCATGTCCGTGTGCCATTTAATTTCACGGGCAATACTTTGGGTACCGGGTATCTCACAAACGGTCACTCGACTGTAGCTTTCCCACTTGTTTTATTTATTATTATACCCGGTACCCATAGGGTACAAGAGTATTATAAGTTAGTGCCAACCAAGAATGTATGTAACAGGCAGAAGGAGAAACCTCCGACCCTATAAAGTATATATATTCTTGATCAGCGTCACTAGCCGAGTCGATCTAGCCATGTCCGTCTGTCCGCCTGTCCGTCTGTCTGTCCGTGCGAAACAATAGATCTCAGAGACTATAAGAGCTAGAGTTACCAAATTTGGTGACAACATTGGAATCTGTTGCACGCAGATCAAGTTTGTTTTAAAATTTGGCCACGCCCACTTCCGCCCCCCAAAACCATAAAAAACGGTATATATCCATATGCGTGATTTTCAGCGTAAAGTAAATAGATAGTCTTAATAAGTAAGCAATCGTGGAGGTGTTCTGAAATTTGAGTAAAATCGGATGATAAACATAGAAGTTATCAAACAATAAAGTTTCAGAGAGAGAGATAGAAAGAGAGAGAGAGAGAGAGAGAGAGAGCGCGCACGTGCGTGTTGCTCAAAATGTTCCTAGCCACATTTGTCTTTGTTTGGGTGCTGCTCAGCATGTTCCTAGCAACGTTTGTCGCTTTTGAGAGTTGCCCAACATGTTCCTAGCAACATTTGCCTCTTTTGAGTGTTGCTCAACATGTTTCTAGCAATATTTCTCTTTATTTGTCAGAAAATGTTCTTTTTTCCATGTTCATGTGCTGTTTAATTTCACCCACAATGTTTTGGGTACCGGGTATCTTACAGTCGGTCACACTCGACTGTAGCTTTCCCACTTGTTATCAATATTTTAATCATCTATCGCTATAATACATTTTTTTTCTCTGTAATAATAATCCTGTTTTAGCACAACCAAGCAATTGACTATTGGTGAACCTATCACGCACAAAAATAAACATTCTCGTACAACTTAGAATTATCAAAAAACAGTAGTATATTTATCCCATATACATAGCAGACCTGACAGACATTATACTGCCTCAAGCGATAAATAAAAGACCTAAACTTTTGCAAAATATAATCTTAAAACAAAGAAAAGGATTTCGTAATTAATAAAAAAAATACTCGGTATGAATGAAATTTTATTATTCTTTTCGATTAATCACACACGCTTACTTACAAAATAGAGTTTTCCTGAAACACTGCTTATTTATAAGGTTTTAATTTGATATTGACAGACACACACAGTTATGTTTCAGTCTGTTTATCAATTTAAAGCTTTTTGATAAACTATGTTTTTTGTTTAATTTTGTGGTGCATATATAAACAAAGACTACGGCTTTCCGACGCGCGAACACGCGTAAGTTGCACACAGCTGTCCATTAACTGCTCTCAGTTGTTTAAACGATGTCGGACCGCGAACATTCACCAACAACTGCAAATAATAGCATTCATCGTTATTTGGATGTACTGTGTAGATGCGACCCAGAGCGTCTGAAGCAAATACGTTTGGATGTCCTTCAACGGGTGTTCCTTGTATTCGACGCTGAAAAGATTTCGATGATGCACTCCATGTAAAGTAGCGTGGCATGTCTGCATACAGCAAAGTGCAAGCAAAATCATCTGTTTGACAGACTGTGAAGAAACTTGTTAGTGTTGTCGACGGTGGACGTGATGCTCTGTTTGCCGCGTTCGACTCATTAAAATAAACTCGTTGACCATTTTCTAAATGGACTGCCAAATGCACTACTGTAGGGTGTCTTTCATGGATCGCAAATGAAAAGATACGCCAAATTGCTTCGTTGCTACTTACATAGCGACCCATCTGGTACTGTGAAACTTCGTCATTTGCATTGGTTACAGCAAAGACGGCCATATCACTACCTTTGTTAACATATTTACATATGTACTTTATCGACTACACAGAGTTACAATATTCCACATTAATGTGAGTCTCAAAAGCGTTGGACAATATTGGCGAGTATGGCACAATCCAACGGTTGTCTACATCAACATTTTGTCCTCTTACCTTCACAACTACCGATCGCCCATTGTCTGCAACTGAACGCCGACGATACAATGGGTATCCATCATTTCCCGTTACGGTTTCAGAAAGCAGGTCTCTTGGGTATCGCTTGGAACACTTGCCGTCGACCATACAGGGTGAATTGTAGTTGAAAACTCCGCAAGGTCCGTGTATCATGTGTTTGGTAACTACTGCATGCAATTTTGAGTCAACTGTTTCATCAGGAATTTCAGCTGAAATTAAGGAATCAGTCTCATCTGGCCTTATTTTGTCCACTAACCAGATTAAAATGTGCGCACGTGGCAGACCTCGCTTTTGCCATTCTACAGAGTACATCCAACAACGGACTTGGCCATACACCTGTTGCTTTATAAAGAAATTCATGAGAGATTTTAATTTTTGTTTAAAAACTCGGGCAGTGATATCATATCTATCAACTGGAGTTTGGCTATGTAGCAATTCCCTCTTGATTTCGGACCATTGTGGGTTACAGGTGAACGTAACAAATAAGTCTGGGCGGCCATAATGCCTAATATATGACATAGCATCCTGAGCATATTCGTGCATGTGGCGCGGGCTTCCTATGTAAGTAGCTGGCAAAATTGTCATTCTTCCCACATTATTCACATTGCCATCTGCATTTATAGCATCGCCGAGATTAATGTATTCCTCTGATCGAAGCTGTCGTTGGTTCAAACGGATGAATGTCAATCGTTCAGTCTTAATTTTGACGTACATGTCAACTGCAAACTGATGAAAAAGTCGTCGACACATCAAAATATGATTTACTTCACCTTCACGGATCATGAGTCTGTATGAATAAAAATTCATAGCACTAACTTTTTTGTTGGTTCAGCACCTGCAACCAAAATTGATAAATTTTTTATTTATTACTTAGTTGAATGGAATTTAAACATATTAACCAATCTAGTTACCTGTTATTTGATCTACCATTTTGACATTAAAATGGTATCCATCTTCCCCCTGCCAGAAGATCAAAGGATATTGTAACGCATCATAAGACCTGTGTGTTTCAGATACACATTTTAAATCATTATTCCGACGATGAAGCACAATATCTCCAGATTGTACATTTTCTCCCACAATGACAACAGCCACGTCGACAATAGTGGGTGAATTAAACCTCCTTGTGTGTTCACCGGCAGGTGTTTTGTCAGCTCGAATGACAATATTAAAACTGCCAGATGGCATCCGATCCAATGCTATTCTGAAAATTTTTACTAAATTGTTGTTCTGATGAAGAAATATTTGTAATTCTTGGACCATGGTTCTCTTCACTGTTGGATTGTGAGCACAACGCTTATCAATTTCCGCATCTAAATTTCCCATAAAATAAATTTGTAAAAATTGATGATCTGCATCTGGTAGTGGTAACAGCGCCCCAAGTAAGTGATAAATTTGTCCTTGTATCTGTAATTTTTAAAGATTCGTCGAATAGTTATTTCCGATACACACTCCCACTCATCTGATTAGGTTCAACATTATTTCCAGTTTTAAACTCAAATATATCCCACAATAGTAGTCCAATCGAGTTGATTTTTCTTTTCAATTGAAAAACATTCAATTGTGATTATATTTTGCAAAAATAAATTATGAAACAGTTTTAAAGTGTTATTAAAAAATTTAAATTTTCTCAATCAGTGCAAAAAATGACTACTTTTTTTCCGCTCATCTGAATAGCTTCATCTGAGAAGCAGTGAGTTTTGATTCAAAATTTTGATTTATTTTGTTAAAAATGTTGCTAATTGGTTTTAAAATTAAAGCCAAAAAGGTTTAGTGGTAGCCTTTAAGGGATGGAGAAAAATGGGAAATCGAAGCTTTTTCATACTGTGGGTTAAACCATTACTAAATAATTAAAAAAGGTGGAAAAAAATAAAATTTTAAATGTAATCTCATGCGGGTCGAGTCCTGCTATGGAAAAATTACAACGGGAGGCATTTTTAGGGCATCCACTGAAACGGGCAGGCTGGTTTTCGAGATATTTGTTGAAACAATGTTGAACCTAATTATATGAGCGGCAGTCTATAATTTAATACCTTGAAAGTGGTCATGAAATTGTCTTGTATATTATGTGTAGCGCCAAACGATGTCATCTGGAAACAGCTGTTATATTTCTGAATATTGGCCAAGAAGTGCTTAGAATCATTTCCAATTCCAGAAACTAAAGAGCGTAAAGGATCTGGTGGTGGGATCAATTGTGGCAATTTAACTTTGCCTCCAGTACAACATAATCCAGTAGATTCGCCACTGTATTTTAACGCCTTACAATATTTACAAATTATTGTCATTTCCCCAATTGTTACCGATTTGTCGGCACAATATTCTATTGCCGGATCATAGTGGAATGCAGCTCGTTCCAGAATCACAGGAGCATTGCGTCGACGGAATCGCTCAAATTCATTATGTCGTGCTCGCTGTTGTTGGGTTTGATGTGCACGAACTCGTTGCATTCTAAGCCTATCTACTCCATTGTCACTCATTGGAGAACGCAATTCTGACATAGCAATACGACTATTTTCTTGATCTGTCACTCTCTAATCATCAGTGCGGTTAGCACGTGAGGTAGCTCTTCGCACATTTGTTTGACTGCGGCGACCTAAGTCAGGTCATCTTCTCCTCGGCATCGTAAATTGTAATTAACAAAGTAGTAAAGCTTCACTTTCACAAAAGATTAACAAAAAAACCACAAAACTTGAAAAGTCACTACCACAAAGAATAACTACCACACTCCGTGATCGTCTTTGTAATACCCCATTTGTAATACGCGTTCGCCTTCCTATATTTGCTCGTCTTGGTCTTGAGAAAATGAGAAAAGTACACACACAAATATATAGTACACTTTAACAGTTCTAGACTCACCATTTATACAAACGACAGGAAATGTTCGACGAAAATTACCTGACAATAATATCAAAGCAGCCGGTTTAGTTATGTATGTGAATAGTAGGTTTACAAAAATATTGATATTGATGATTAGAATAGAATATAAAGAACGATAAACAACTAACTTTGCGCGACTTTACAGCTTTGGTACGACTTTTTAGTCTGATTTATTAACGCTCTCGCTTCTGAAACTTGTTTGATACGGCTTCTACTTTTTTGTTCTGGACTATCGGTGCTGACTCTTAAATATATACAGCTTATATCGATAGTAGTATGGGCTGCCAATTTATACCCACGTTACCACCTTACATTCGGCCATCCTGCAATACATCTGTCCCAGATGCATTATCCTCCTCTGTGCTCAAGTCTTCGTCGTCTTCCTCGTAATAGGCATAGCGCCACAGCTTCATAAAATCAGCGCTAGTAGAAGTTTGTAGTGGGCCGTCAAACTCTGCTGCTTTCTTTACGTCGTATCTGCTGTTTCGTTTTACTTGAACAACTTCATATGGGCCGATGTACCTTTTGGCCAACTTTCTTCCGGTAATGAACTGCGTCACTTTAATGGCTACTAGATCGCCAAACTGGTAACCATTATGTCCCTTCCTTTTCTTGTCGTAGTTTTTCTTGTAATTGTCTTGAGCTTTCTCGACTTGTATTCTAGTTTCCTGCCAAATTCGACAGCGTTCGTTTTGTAGGTTAAACAGCATCTCATCTTGTAGGATCTTGAAGAGCTCAGGACTGGAGTTATTTCTCATTCGTTTGCCAAACATAACTTCAAACGGTATGAAACTAGTTGATGCGTGTACATGTGCGTTTATAGCTTCTGCACTTGGGATGTGTACTCATACCACTTTGCTGGTTCCGCTGCTGACATCTTTGAGAGTACTGAAATAATAACTTGTAAGGCACCTTAAAAGCTGCCCCACATCCAGGGAGTAGAATTTAAAATGTAAATAGTGGTAGATAATAAGGAACTAGTAATAAGTCACGGAGTATAGGTAGGATTAGGATGTACATATTAGTAGATAATAAGGAACTAGTATTAAGTTAGGATAGGCCACGGAGGCAGGCAAGAAGCCAAGAGAGCCGTTAAGTTCAAAAACTTCGGTCGTTCGCCAGAAGTTTAAACAGGCGTTATTTGGCGCATTATTTAGGATCACAGCTGATCAGGCGCTCTACACGAGCGGATTAGGCGATCTACGCACGGTCCCCAGCGTTGGCAACGTGGCGTGTAAGTGTTGAGAAGCGAGAGCCCGGCTGGCTATATAAGCCCTTCGGCTGCCAGTCCCGGTCTCTTTTCTCCCGCCCCGCTCTTGGACTCGACACAAGTTCCCGACGACGCATCGAAGCCCGGCTGGCTATATAAGCCCTGCGGCTGCCAGTACCGGCCTCTCCTCTTTCTTTGGCCGATCTTTGACATGGACACAAGGCACCGACGACGAAGCTACGCAGGACACCAAGGACCAAGGACACCGAGGATCAAGGACATAAAGGACCCTAGTGAGTAGAGTGCGAGAAAGAGGTAGGGAAAAAGAATAGTGCGGCTAGGGAAAATAGATTCAGAAAAGAGGAGGAAACAAGCCCAAAGAAACATAAACAAGAAAATAAACTGAAGCAAACGGACAATAAGAACATCGAAAGAAAACACCGAGTTGAATTTATTTATTCCCTGACCCTCAAAGCCCTGATCCGCGTGTGCTAAAACAGTGGCCTAAGCCAAGCCGGTGGCGTTTCGAGACGCAGCGCCGCCACCGACGCAGCACCGCCACCAGGCCTCGTTCCGGCCATCGACGCCGCTGATCTCCGCTGGATTTCGGCCATGCCGCTCAGCATCGCCACCCACGTGGTCAGGAACCACCAAGGACGCAGTGCAGCCTCGCTAGGCCTCGTTCCGGCCACCTCGTGCCACCGCACACTTGGTTGTTGGCCATCAACGCCGCTCAGCATCGCCACTAAGCCTCGTTCCAGCCACCGACGCCGCTGATCCCCATTGGACTTCGCCCAGGCCGCTCAGCGCCGCCACCCACGTGGTCGAGAAGCATCGCCGACGCAGCGCAGCTTAGCCAGGCTTCGGTCCGGCCGCTCCGTGCCGCCCCAAGGTGGTCATTGGTTACCGACGCCGCTCAGCGCCGCCACCAGGCCTCGTTCCGGCCATCGACGCCAGTAATCCCCGATAAACTTAGTTCCGGCCGCTCCGCGCCGCCCCCAACGTGGTCATTGGTCACCAACGCCAAGGATAAAGGAACTGGACATTAAGGAACACCCGGAAACCCACGCCGGACGACAACCTGGAGGAAAAGCCGGTACCAATGGGCGTCCGCTGGATCGCATATCGCCGGAAAGAGGAACTGGAGGGACTCCTCAAGGAATTCGGATTAGAAACGACGGGAACGGTAGTCGAGCTGCGGGCACGACAATCCGACTTTATCGGGAAGACAGAGCATAGCCAGACCACGCTGTCTAGACTCGCACAGCTAGAAGCCCTCTATCCCGAGGCACCATCCGCGAAGGAAGTGCAATCACGGTCCACGTCCCCAATGCCGGAAGCAGGCTCCATAAAGCTGGTCATACCTGCGCGGTCATCCTCACCAGGCCGCACGAACACCAGCGCGGAAGCCCAGAATGCAAATACGGCCTCCACTGTCCGAGCACCGCGCGATGCCATATCAGCAGCGGTACTGACCGAGAAGCTACGGAGTTGGGGAATCATCTTCGACGGACAAACGGACCCTGTACATTTCGTGGAACGAGTCGAGGAAGGAGCAGCAGCCTACAACGTCCGGATCAGCGACATACCCAGAGCCATCTCCGGGTTACTATCTGGAAGAGCGGAAGGCTGGTACCGAACCTATCGCATGCACTCTGTGCCATGGCTCTTATTTAATACCGAGTTCTTGGAGTTCTTCCTGCCTCCAAGGTACTTTCAGAGGCTGGAGGACACGATCCGCACCCGGTATCAAATTGTTGCCAGAGTATCAGCTCTTTATCCGCCGCCACGAATTCTCAACCCTCGAAACGCTGACGCAACTCGCCACCGCATTTGAGATCGCACGGGATCGGGACTCAATCCGGCACGCCGCCCTCGCAAACTTCGCCACCATGGGCTCGGACCAAACACAAAGGTCACCACCGTACCCTAGGACTACGACTGCAAGAGAGCCCAACGTCGTCCCCCTGCCCATCGGAGCTACCAATCACATGATCTCCGACGAGGACAGCCGGCCTGTGGACATACAGCGTGCCTGCCGCCGCTGCGCAGAGGTGGGCCACTTCGCCAAAGAATGCACTCGGCCGCCCCGCCTATTTTGTTGGGATTGTTGTCGGCAGGACACCGGAGCGTCGCGCAGTTTCGTGAGCGAACGAGTGGCCCAAACTCTGGCCACAGCCACCAACAAGAGGGCAGTGCGAACGCGGATATCCCTGGCTGACGGCTCCTCCCAAAAAGTCACCAAGGCCGTGTGGGCACGCGTCAGAATGGACCAACAAGAGGCCGAGCTACCCCTCCTGGTGTTACCCACAATCCTGGACGACGTTATCCTAGGGATCGACTTCTTGTGCGTCATCCAGGCTTCCCTGATCTGTGGTCGCACTTGCTTGCGACTCTTTCCGGCGCCCCCTCGAGACGCAACGACGATAACCACGCCCGAGACACTGCCTGCAGACCCGACATCCGCAGACCCACCCCGAGCTGGTGTCGTAATCGGTGGACACCCACGAGATCCACTCCAGCAGTCGAGTGACGCCGCAGCGTCATCGGGCTCTCGGACCATGTCATCGTCATCAGGAACCGCCACGGGTACATCCTCGTCGCCATCGTCATCGTCGCCAAGGGCCACCAGAGCCACATCATCGTCATCGCCGTCTTCAAGGACCAGACCGGTCACCACAGCATCGGGCTCTCGGGCCATGTTATCGTCATCAGGAACCACCACGGGTGCATCCTCGTCGCCATCGTCATCGCCACCAAGGGCCACCACGGCCACATCATCGTCGCTGCCGTCGCCAAGGGCCACCACGGCCACATCATCGTCTTCGCCGTCTCCAGGGACCAGACCGGTCACCACAGCATCGGGCTCTCGGGCCATGTCATCGTCTCCAAGAACCACCACGGGTGCATCCTCGTAGCCAAGGGCCACCACGGCCACATCATCGTCGCTGCCGTCTGCAAGGGCCACCACGTCCGCATCGTCGTCGCCATCGTCTCCAAGGACCACCACGGCCGCATCGTCGTCGCCATCGGATCCAAGGGCCACCACGGCCACATCGTCGTCGGCATCGTCATCGTCTCCAAGGGCCACCACGGCCGCATCGTCGTCGCCATCGTCTCCAAGGACCACCACGGCCGCAGCGTCATCGCCATCGTCTCCAAGGGCCGCCACGGCCACATCATCGTCATCGCCGTCTCCAAGGACCAGATCGGTCACCACAGCATCGGGCTCTCGGGCCACGTCATCGCCATCAGGAACCACCACGGGTGCATCCTCGTCGCCATCGTCATCGTCGCCAAGGGCCACCACGGCCGCATCGTCGTCGCCATCGGCTCCAAGGGCCACCACGGCCGCATCGTCGTCGCCGCCGTCCCCGAACTCTCGAGCGGTACCAGCCGCACCCTCCCGGCCTCCAGGACGACCGGCTCCATCCGATCCCTCGCCGCCTGCGGTTACCGGAGGGGCCAGCAAGTACGGATTGACTCCGCTAGCGAACGCAGAAGTGGCCCGTGAAAGAAACCCGTTCCGAAACCAGGCCAGCCATGATAACCCTACGGCAAATCTCGCCTCCATCGCAGAATGTCTGAAAGGACAGCAGCCACAGACACTCACCGGCGAGCCTATGGATCCCCAAACCCTAGCGTTCCTCGAGGAGGAGCTGAAGCGATTTGATGGATTGGCCGGGGTGACCCACATCGCGGAGCACCGAATAGTCATGCGGGACGAAAAGCCACTGAAGCAGCGGTATTTCCCAAAGAACCCTGCCATGCAGCAGATCAACAGCGACCAAGTCGATGAGCTACTCCGGGATGGGAGGATCGAACCATCACGGAGTCCGCACAGTGCTCCCATTGTCCTTGTGAGGAAGAAGACTGGGGAAATGCGAATGTGTGTCGATTTCCGGCAGTTAAACGCACACAGCGTGCCGGACGCGTACCCGCTTCCGCGTATCAAACACATCCTGGAGCGCCTGCGGAACGTGCGTTATATCTCTACGCTGGACCTGAAAAACGGCTACTGGCAGATCCCAGTGGCTCAGGAAAGTCGCGCTTGTACCGCATTCACCGTGCCTGGACGAGGATTGTTCCAGTGGCGAGTAATACCGTTTGGACTGCATTCGGCTCCAGCGACATTTCAAAGGGCCCTGGATAGCGTCATCGGGCCAGACCTAGAGCCTCACGCTTTTGCCTACCTAGACGATATCATCGTCACAGGAGCCACGCGGGAAGAGCATATGCAAAACCTCAAGGAGGTCTTTAAGCGGCTTCGGAATGCCAACCTACGGCTGAACCGGGCCAAGTGCAAGTTCTTCTGCCGAAGCCTAGTATACTTGAGGCATGTGATCAGTGAGGCCGGTATCCAGACCGATCCGGACAAGATCGCGGTCATAAAGGAGCTACAACCCCCCACCAACTGCAAGGAGCTGCGGCGATGTCTGGGAGTCGCTTTATGGTATAGGCGATTTGTACCCAACCTCGCCGCCATAGTGCAGCCGATGTCCACGTTGTTACGTAAGGGGATACGATGGCTCTGGGAGGAACCACAGCAACGCGCGTTCGAAGACCTGAAGAGCAAGCTCACCGAAGCGCCGGTGCTGGCATGCCCGAATTTCACCCGGAAGTTCCAGTTACAAACCGACGCCAGCGACTACGGACTCGGAGCAGTCCTGACACAGCAAGCAGAAGAAGGTGAACGAGTGGTGGCGTACGCTAGCCGGCGACTAGTGAAATCAGAGGAAAACTACTCGGCCACCGAAAAGGAATGCCTCGCCATCGTCTGGGCCATTCGGAAACTCCTGTGCTACCTGGAAGGGTATCGGTTCGATGTTATTACAGACCATTTAGCCCTGAAATGGCTGAATAACATTGAAAACCCGACCGGGCGGATAGCTTGCTGGGCGCTGGAGCTCCAGCAGTTCCAATTCGACGTGCACTACAGGAAGGGTAACCAGAACGTGGTCGC